>JAMKPZ010000183.1:0-64743 GCA_024699675.1 Amphibolis antarctica
GATAAAGAATAATAAATTTGCAGCAATACAGGAGATTTCTAGAATATACCATATATCCTGATAAAGAATAAATTCTCTTTTGGACACATATCTGGTCAAACTGGCATGACTTGATGTATTTGTATTTTTTAGTTTTGTAAAATTCCTTATTTTCAAAACGGCAAGTGGTTAATAACATCTGCATACAAGACACTGGATTGGACAAAGCAGTAATAAGAACAGTAATATTAAGCAATTATTCTAGCATTTACTGCATCAAACACTGCAATAGCAACTTGAATATCAACAACAAAACAAAAACCATCACTGAAAATGGGTTTTCTGTTTTACTTCTTGTAGAAGTACCAATTCATGATTTTTTTGCAATATTTAATTTCATGTAGACAAAAGCAAGAGAAAGACACCTACGTGAGGACCAAGGATTAAGGAGCTTACAATTGAAGACATTATAAAAGAATGCACTCATTAACATAGGATATTTCTACTGTATAAATAATCAAAACTTCATTTAGAATTTGACTTGAAATGAACTACAAACAAAATTTCAAGAAAGAAAAGAAAATTACTTTTAATGAGAGAATTTTTTTTCTATTAGTGAGCATGCTATTTTCTTATAATATTAATATGATACAATAATAAGTTCTACCATTTATTGATGGTTTGAAATATATAGGATAGGTTGTATTTTAAAATGCTATTGTACAAAAAATTAAATATTTAAGATACATATATGTATCCAAGTATACAGGAACTCAATGTCTGCAATCTTCATATCATGTGTTGTTGCCTTGGCGTTGGACTTGCAACTTAATAACTAGGGTATAACACACTCAAGATTCCTGGTGTTTTTGATAGTTCCTGTATACTTGGATACAGAATGTTTTCAGAGTCTTTTACATTTCCTACACGAACCTTTAAAACAGTACCCTTCTTCAAGTTTGATTTCTTTGAGTTTGGAGCATCTTTTATAACCAATAGGCCAATAACTACGATCTTCAGTATTTTGGTAAAAGTTACTTTTGTTTGGGTTTTCCTTGGAAATGATGAATTTCTTGTGAATGTTTATGAACATAACTCAAATTTGGAGCATTCTATTTTACACAAAAGGATGATGAGATATAGGACTTAAAATCAATTATTTTATTCAGAAAGTGTTAACCTGTCACATTTTTTCACAAAAGATGGTAGGTGTTAGTTGTTTGATTAACAATCTTATTGTTACTTTTGCATCTTCATGAGCTGATTTGACAGTTGAGCAGTATTTTGTGTGCCGTTGCAAAGAGTTTTTTGTCATATTAATCTAAATTAAGAAACAGAAATAGAGTTTGTTGTTTCCTGTGTTAGTGGAAATTCTCAACAATCTTTACTGTTATATAATTCTTGAGATGTGATCCTAAGTAAATTGTTAAATTGTAGTAGCCACAGGGATGCCATGTGGGCCTTCAGAACTTTCTCATCAATCTCGTGGTAAAAATTATTCATAGTGGGCATGCTTGCTTAATAATTTGTAGACATATATATCTGGGAAAAGCAATGGCTTTTGTTGTTCCTTGAATTGGCAAAGCTTAACAGTTTGAAAGGCATTGTTACTGCTCTTTTTTTGAGGCTTTTTTATTAAATATGGTATTCTCATCAATGTAGTTCTTTCAATCATGCAGACACTTCTGTATCACTTTGACAAACAGAATTAATAACTTAGAAGATTACTGGAGTCAAGGATGCCTTTAAAGGATTCTGTTTCTCATTGTGTGTGTGTGTGCCCATGAAACATGCAACTATAGTCATTATTTTTTAGCAAAGAAACTTCAGCAGTCTCTCATGATTAATTTTGTACGTTGTCGGACAAACGGCGGTATTGTATTTCCTTCTCACAAAGCACTTAAATTTCACTGATGCAGACGGTACCATTATTTCAATTTTACAAAGATGGGGTCCTGTTAGAAGCATTCCCTACAAGAGACAAGGAGAGAATCTTTGCTGCCATCAATAAGTATGCATAAAGTTTATTCTTAATGGGCTCTTTTTTTCTTGCACAACGATATCACGTTTGGAATTGAATTGCATTGCTTGCCATAGTAGTTATTTCTCAGGATGACAAAGTCATGTATAGAACGCGTTTCCATTATGCAAGTGTACTAAAAGGAACAAACTCAGTGTACTAGGGTGGGGTTCCATTCTACAAGTGTGTATCATGAAATTTTTTTGAGCATTATTGGAAGTATGATCGTAAGGAATGTAAAAGTACATTAATATTTATGTAGTCTTGTAGATTTATCTTATTTTCATATATTCCACAAAAGTTTGGTATTTTTTATAGAAACAATGGGACCATGTATTATTCCTTATGTTAGGGTTTGTGTCATGGAAAATGATAGTAAAAGAAATGATGAAAAATTTTTTTTTAGTGGGAAATGGAATTAATAGGAAAGTAAAAAAAATTCACGTTGATGGTGATTATGCACGTAATGGGAAATGAAGGGAATTGAAAATTCATGTATTTGTGTGTACGAAAAAGAATTGATAGAAACTGAAATTATAAAAAAGTAAATAATTTTACAATTTAAAATGATTAACCTTATAATTTTAATAAATAATATTATTTTGCTAAAAATAAATAATGTAATAGAAAAATTATCATCATAAAAAGGTAATGTTAAACAAACATTTCAATGACATAAACAAACATTTCTATAACATTTTCATAACATAGTTCAATAGTAATTAATCTAACTAAAAGCATTTTCAATACATAATTCCTTGCAAACAACAATAAGTAATATGTTGATAATATTTAATGGGTTCCCTCTCACAGAGTACATAATTTTTCATACATTTTATTGACTATTTCTTTTGTTCTTTTTGCACTTGATGGACCTATACTAGAAGATGGTCCATCTCTATTTATCATCAACCTCAACATTGGTTACATTAATTTCGAACTAGGAAACATGCTAAAACAATCTTTGCGTGTCTCGAAAGGAAATGACTTATAACCTTGTAATATTGTAAATTGATATTTTATTATTCCAAAAGTACGTTCAATCACTGTCCTTAATTGAGGATGTCCATAATTAAAGTTCTCGATAGCATTTGTTGGAAGTTGCTTTTCATTGTACTTTGATAAATGATATCTAATACTTCGATATGGAGAAATAAACTCTAGTTTATTTGGAAAACCTGCATCTATCAAGTAAAATTTACTTGCATTAATGTATACAAAAGTCATATTCCAAAAATCAAGAAAATGTCTTTCTTTTATTTACAAGTCACATACCAATTGGCATGGAAAAACTATTCCATCTAGTAATTGCATCTTGAAAAATCTGTGCATTTGGAGTTGATCCTTTCGAACCACTTTGAACATATGTTATTTTCATATCAAAGTTACAAGCTAGCAGAACATTCTACGTCTACATCAATTCACCTTTTTTATTACAAAATCTTGTAGTTTCTTTTCAAACTATTGTTACTTTGACATGTGTGCCATCTATTGTGCTAATACAATCCTAAAAAAAATTCAACATTTACAAAAGTGAATCATTGTAGGAATATGAAAACAAGTAACCAATATTGTAAATAATAAAAGGTGCTCACCTTAAAGTATGGATAAACATTGGCATCATTCAAAATTCTAGTAGGAGTTGAGGTAGATGGGATCACCCACCAATAGTATACAACTCAATTTCAGGATGTCATTCAAGACTTCATTGAAGTGATAACTGTCCATGTAGAGCAATGAAAACATTCTCTAGTGACACTGTAGTGTTGATTTTGACCAACTGTAATAAGAAATATAGCTACTTTTTCTTCCACTCTTATATTTTTACCCTCTTCTTTCTTAACAACATGCAAAATTGGCAAAAAAAGTAGATTGATGTTAGGATCGATCACGGCTACTAGAAGGGGGGTAAATAGTAGTTTTACAAATTTAAACAAACTTTTGTATGAATTAATCTAAAAATACAAAGTAAACAAAATATGAATGATAAAATCGATATGAGATTGAAATGAATAATTCGAAATAAAATTAAGTATGAATTTCGAAATAAAAAGTCATGCATATAGTTGATTCGATGTGGAAATAATAATGAGAATGCGGAAATAAAAGCACAGATAATTTTTAGGTAGTTTACTAACTGACTACGTCCACCCCTAAGCTTAAGAAGCTTGAGTCTAATCTAATCATTATTAGAACGATTACAAACTGAGTGTTTAAGGTCAAACACTCAATCAACTACAATAAAGGTTTGTAGTCGCACCTTCCAACCAATACAAAACTAAAAGTTTAAGGTCAAACTCTCCAACCAACTAAGGATTTAGGTTGAATCCTCCAACCAACCAAGGATTTAGGTCAAATCCTTCAACTAACAAGGATTTAAGATTGAATCCTTCAACCAACCAAGGATTTAAGGTCGAATCCTTCAATCAACAAGAGTCTAAGGTCAAACTCTTCAACCGACAAGAGTTTAAGGTTGAACTCTTTAACCAACAAGAGTTTAAGGTCGAACTCTTCAACCAACAAGAGTTTAAGGTCAAACATTTCAGCCCACCACTTCAAAATGGAGTACCCACGTGTGTTTAGGTTGAACACACGTCAAACCAACAAGAGAAACAAGATCAATCCTTTTTAGAGCAATTAGAATGTGTTCACCTTGAAAGAGTGCAGAAATTAGACTTTAAGCTTTTGCACCTTTAAAATCTCCTCCCATCGAAGTATGAAAATTCGTCGAACTAAGTCCGAGACGTGAGAAGGAGAGTGAAAATTCGTGAGTGAATGATGTGTAAAAATGATGAATCAGACTCCTATTTATAGATGCAAACTTAACTTAAGACCTGTCTAAAATTGTTATAACGAATTTTAAATTCATTATAACATTTTTTATGATTTTTTTTATATTTAAAAGATTCATTGTATCGAATTGGTGTTTCGAATATTTTGTTATAACATTTTAAAAATCATTATAACGATTTTCTTACATGTCAAATCTTGGATTTTTCAAATCTAATCTTAAAGACTAAATCTTTTCAAAAAGTTTCCTAATAAGTTACAAATTCAAAATTTGTTATAACGATTTGAGAATTGTTATATCGATTTTACTTGATTATCTAAAATTATGGATTTTCCTTTATTGAATTTCTAAGTAAATATCTTTTCAAAAACTTTCCTAAGTATTATTTGAATTTCAAAATTCGTTATGACAATTTGAAAAATCGTAATATCGAATTTCCTAAATTCCATAATCTATGGGATTTTCTCTTACGAACTTATTTTCAAAATATTTCCTAAGCTTTGGAACTCAATCAAAATTCATTATAACGATTTTTCAAATTGTTATATCAAATTTCTCATATGTAGAGTTATGTGATTTAACAAATGAATAGTGAATTGTTATAACGATTTTCTAATCGTTATTTTGATTTTCCCTATGTTGATTTTTATGTGTGTGGACTTATAATCTAAATGAGTGACTTAAACTAGTGTCCAAACCTTTTTAAATGTATATGTGCTCGTGGCTCTTCTTCATTGGCTTTAACACTATCATCTTTAATTCTTCAAAAATTCTTTGACTTTTTTCATATAATTTCTTCATTCATTCTTTATGACTTTATAACTTTGTATCTTGGACTTGATTTCTTTGTGCCTTCATTTGCTCCATACCAAGTTGTTTGACATCATCAAAACCTATAAAGGGTGGGTTTTCAACAATCTCCCTCTTTTTGATGATGTCAAAATCATACATTAAACTTAAAGAGAAAACTTAGGCACTTAATACAACACATACCCTTATTATACATACATACATTTTTCTCCCCCTTTTTGACATTCATGGAAAGGGGTGAGTTACAACTTGCTCCTCTATTTGACATTGTTCAGACTTAAAAGTGTACATTTTATTGATATTAATTCAATTATAATGAAGCCTGAGTAAGTTTCGAAGGAAGAAATTATAGTGAAGCATTAGGTGTTCTTTCCATTTTCCTTTTCTTTAGTTTTACTTTACCCTTATATTTACACTCGAATCTATAAACACCCACTTTATCAACTCAATTACAGTACTTAAATATTGTTTTTAGGTTTACTGCGATGTTGAATTTTTAGGTTTACTGCGATGTTGAATGTTGCACTTTAATTTTACAAGTTATTTGCACTATATTGTGTTTAATGCATTGTATTGTTTGTTGTGTTTTAAAATATCTAAAATGACCAAAAATATAAGTATTCCACTCTTAGAAGTTTTAGCTAATTTGAATCATACTGTTTAAACATTTGAAACTCACCATTTCACACAACCCTCGAGTAAGCATGCAGGCGAAGACGTTTACCCACAAGCTACCTCAAGGGTTAAGTGCTTTTTCTGTGCAAAATGATAAATTTTATGCAAATTGAAGTGTATAATGTGAAAACTTAAGAATAATTAAATATTTGGAAGTAAAATTCACTGGATAGAGTATTTCAGTGCAAAATTCAAATCAATTACTAAAAGACTAAGTTTAAAATCCAAATATTTTAAGTGGTGAAGAAATTAAAGTTAATGAAAGAACTCTTTGGAAGGTATAATGCACGAGGTACTTAAAGAGCATCCTAGCGGTTAATTGGAATAGAGCAACTGTGACATTGCTTAAAAGATATTTAATCACGTGTTCCATTAGTTGAATACACCAATTTAGCTAAACATCAAGCAAAACTAATCCCTATGGACAAACTCGTACTTGCACACTAATTACATCTGAACCCGTGCACTTACAGTGAATTAAAATATTTCGCATACACAATTTTTATTAGAATTAAATTACAAGTGTTGTGTAAAAGTGGAACAAGTTTTTGGCGCCATTGCTGGGGATTTCTTCAATTCCAGTAGTTGGTGTTGCTTTTGCTATTTTGGTGTTAGCTAGGGCTGCAATAGAATTTATTTGCATTTACTGTTATTAAATTTTATTTCAAAGTCTTATTGCTATTTCAAAGTAGAGTTTTCTTTTTAAATTCTAAATTTCATAATAGACTTATATAACTCGTATTTGGGTGACTGTGGGATTGTTTCAGGAAATAGTTATGAGGATCATAATTATTCTAATTATGTTATAGGAGATTATTTACCTATGAAGTTTAATGACTACTCTTCACGACATATTTTAGAAGGACTTAATGTTAATTCTCAAAATAATTATAACTGGAATGACAATTCTAATTTGTGGGATTGTAATGACAATTCAATAATGTAGAATTATTATTCAGAGTATAATCATGTGAATGGAAATCAAAATTATCAACCAAATATATCATTACAAATCTAACAATTAACGGATAAAATAGATGAATCAATACGAAATATTGAAGAGAGTAACAGATTGAATGAATTACAAAATGATAATTATTTAAACTAGTCAATCTTATAAGAAGATTAGAATGTTCAAGGAATTAATATAGGTTTAACAAATCTTAATGAAAATTTACCAATTAATACTGGAATTGATCAAAATTATATTAATCAAAGAATATCACAGGAATTTGAAAAACTGCGGAATAGATTTGATGAATCAATACAACAAATGGGAGATAGTAAGATGTTCAATGAGTATGAAAACAATGATGATTTTAATTGGACAAACTCAAATGAAAATCAAAATTATCAAGAGGTGAACTCATTAGAAAATATGTTATTTAATGTACAACCATTTGAGGTAATGGAAGAAAATGAATACTATAATTCAACTTCATTTAATCATATGGAGAAGTTAGATGAAATTCAAAGATCCATTGACCTATTTATAAGGAATTCTAACTAATTCTAATTTATCTGAAAAAGATGAAGATTTTTAGAAGGAACCTATAGATACTCGTGCAACATTCACATCAAATCAGTTCTATAGAGCTCTAGAAGTTGAAAATTTTAAGGAAAAAGATCAAATCTGGGAAGAGTATGAATTACTTAACTATTTGGTAAGGGATTGTTCAGTTGGACCATTTGAGGTCATGAATGACCTTATTTCCAAAAGTATAGAAGAGTCACTTGAGGTGTTAGCTACCCTTAGATCAGAAGGAGACTTTAGTGTTCCTATGGTAGATAATGTGTCAAAACAAGAATCAAAAGATGTAAGTATTATATTAAGATCTGGTGTCACTTATGAAGGTCCTAAAAATGATGATAAAGAAGAACAAATTAATGACAATTTCACAAAGAAAGAGGAAATTAATGAACAATCTAGTCCAGAAAACAAAGTTGATGCTGAGTTAGAGGATAATACAGAAATTGAAAATATTAAAGAATCTGAAAATAGTAAAGAAATTGAGAGCAAAGTTGTTAAGAAAGATGTTATAAATGAAGATAAGTTAACAAACGAAAATCACTTTCCATTTCCACATAGAATGAGAAATGTTAAAGATTAAGAATTGGAACAAATCAATACAATATTTGAGCAAGTTAAAGTCAATATACCATTATTGGAAATTATTAGGCAAGTTCCTTCTTATGCCAAATATCTTAAAACTCTTTGTACCAAGAATAGAAGGAAGAAAATATTAAAAAAGGAATTTTTAGCTAAAGAGGTAAGCTCCATGTTAATTAACCCTGTACCTGAAAAATTAAATGATACAGGAACTCCTGTTATTTCTTGCTATATAAGAGATTGTTATTTTAATACAATGTTAATAGACTTAGGAGCTGGAATTAATGTTATGCTTAGTTTTGTTTATGAGAAGTTAAAATTGGATAATATCAAACCTACTAGAACAGTGATTCAGCTAGCAGATAAATCTATAAGAATACCTTTAGGAAAAGCGGAAGATATTTTAGTAAGGGTTATGGAGTTTGTTTACCCTATTGATTTTATTGTAATGGAAACAAAAACTTCAAATATAACTCAAGATCAAACTATAATAATTTTAGGAAGGCCATTTTTAGCTACAGCTGATGCTTGCATAAGTTGTAGAAATGGTTAGATGGAATTAGCTTAGGGTGATCAAAAATTAGAACTGAATATTTTTAGTGGAGTCAAGAAAAAGTTTAAAGAGCTTCAATTTAAAAATTTTAAAGTTAATCTAATAGAAACTTTTAAAATAGATGAGGATTTAAATGTAGAGGAATTAGATCATGTTGAAAGATGTGTAATACCAATTGAAGAAATGTTGAAAGAGGAAATATCTGAGCAAACTAAGATTATGGATGTAAACAAAGAACAATTCAAAATTGATAACAAATCTTTAATTTCAGAATACCCTATTCTTGAATTGAAACCACTTCTAGAAAATTTAAAATATGCATTTTTGGAGAAAAATGAGAATCTATCGGTCATTATTGCTTCTAATTTTTAAAAGTGTTAAGAACGCATAAAGGAGCAATAGGATGACAGATGTCAAACATAAAAGGTATAAGTTCAACTATTTGCCAACATAGGATTAACCTAAAATCTGAAATTCAACCTGTTAGGTAACCACAGAGAAGATTAAATCCAAATATTAAAGAGGTTGTTAAAAAGGAAATTCTTAAATGGTTAGACAATGATATAATTTATCTAATATCTGATAGTTTTTGGGTGAGTCTAGTGCAGGTAGTACCTAAGAAATTTGGGATAATAGTTGTAGAAAATGATAATAAGGAATTAGTTCCAACTAGAGTTCAAACTGGTTGGAGGGTTTGTATAGATTATAGAAGACTAAATGCAGCAACTAGGAAAGATCACTTTCCACTGCCTTTTATAGATCAAATGTTAGAAAAATTGGTAGGGCATGAGTATTATTGTTTCCTAGATGACTATTTAGGTTATAATCAAATCCCAGTTTCACTTGAGGATCAAGAGAAAACAACTTTTACATGTCCTTTTGGAACATTTGCCTTTAGTCGTATGCCTTTTGGGCTATGCAATGCACCTGCTACATTTCAAAGATGTATGATAGGCATCTTTACAGATTTTATAGATGAATTTTTAGAAATGTTTATGGATGATTTCTCTATATATGGGGACTCATTTGAAAAATGTTTAAGTAATTTACAAAAAGTGTTATAGAAAAGTAAACAGAAAAAGCTAGTATTAAACTGGGAAAAATGCCATTTAATGGTTAAACAAGGAATAGTCTTAAGACATGTTATTTCTGCTGAAAGTATAAAAGTGGACAAAGAAAAAGTGGACAAAGAAAAAGTGGAATTAATATCTAATTTACCTATTCCTAGAATAGTTAAAGATATAAGAGCATTTTTAGGACATGCTGGTTTTTATAGAAGATTTATTAAAAACTTTAGTAAAATTGCTCGACCCTTAACTCAATTGTTGATTAAATATGTACAATTTGATTTTAATGAAAGCTCTTAATTTTCTTAAAGAAGCCCTGACCACTTCACCTATAGTTTATGCACCTGATTGGTCTCAACCTTTTGAGTTAATGTGTGATGCATCAGACTATGCTTTAGGTGCAGTTCTGGGTTAGAAATTAGATAAACTACCAAGAGTAATTTATTATGCTAGTAAGACATTGAACGAAATACAAATTAATTATAGTGTAACTGAAAAAGAATTTCTAGCAGTTGTATTTGCCTTAGAAAAATTTAGGTCTTATCTAATAGGCAGTCATACTATCATTTACATTGATCATTCAGTACTTAAGTATTTGTTAGTTAAAAAGGATGCTAAACCAATACTTATAAAATGGATTTTGTTATTGCAAGAGTTTGATTTGGAAATTAAGGATAAGAAAGGTTGTGAAAACACTATGGCAGATCATGTCTAGGTTAGATGCTTCATTTTTGTCTAATCTGCCAATAGATGACACATTTCTAGATGAGCAATTGTTTATGCTAAATCTCTGCCCATGGTACGCTGATATAATTAATTATTTGGGTACGAGTTTAGTACCTCGTGACTGGTTCAGTTTAGGAAAGAAAAGATTCTTCTCAAGGGTTAAATACTTCTTTTGGGATGATCCTTACCTGTTTAAGCAATGCCCTGATCAAATTGTAAGGAGATGTATCCCAAAAACAGAAACTCAATCAGTGTTGTCATTTTGTCATGATCAACTCACTGGAGGACATTTTGGAGCTAAAAAGACTACTTTAAAAGTGCTTCATAGTGGCCTATATTGGCCAACATTGTTTAAAGATGCATATGAATATTGTAAAAAATGTGTTCAATGCCAAAAAGTAGGTAGAATTACAAAACGAAATATGATGCCATTAAATCCTATCCAAGAAGTAGAAGTTTTTGATGTCTAGGGTATAGATTTCATGAGACTTTTTCCAAATTCAAGTGGTTTTGTTTATTTCCTCTTGGCAGTAGAATATGTAACCAAATAAATAGAGGCAATTCCTACTAAAACTAATGACTCTATAATAGTAATGAGATTTTTAAAATCCAATATAATGTCTTGATTTGGTATTCCAAGAGCAATTATTAGTGATAGGGGAACTCATTTTTGTAACAAAAACTTTGATAAATTATTGAAAAGTTATGAAGTGTTACATAGGTTAGCTACCCCTTACCATCCTCAAACTAGTGGACAAGTTGAAAGTGCTAACAAGCAAATTAAAGGAGTTTTAGAAAAAGTAGTAAACACCACTAGGAGGGATTGGTTAGATAAGCTAGATGATTCTCTTTGGGCATATAGAACAACTTATAAAATAATATTAGGGACAACTCCATATAAACTAGTATATGGAAAGACTTGTCATTTACTTGTGGAATTAAAACATAAAGCATTACGGGCACTTAAACAATTAAATTTAAATATAAAAACAGCAGGTAGCAATAGACAAGTACAATTAGTGGAGTTAGAGGAATTAAGAAATATGGCCTATGAAAGTTCAAAAATAGCTAAAGAAAGGATGAAAGCATGGAATGATAAAAGAATTTTATATAGAATATTTGAAAAAGGATAAGAAGTTTTATTATATAATTCAAGACTACACTCTTTTCTAGGAAAATTGAAGTCCAGATAGACTAGTCTATTTGTTATTAAACATGTTTACCCTTATGGAGTAGTTGATCTGGAAGATCCGCAAAGTCATGAAAATTTTAAAGTTAATGGTTAAAGATTAAAACATTTTTTAAAATTTTCAGAGAGGAAAGATGTGGAGTTTGTTGATTTAGAAGGAGAGTAAAAGAAATATATATATATAATATAAACAAAAAAAGAAAATATAATATAAAATACATAATGTTTGTAAATTTTTTTATTTGAACTGCTATTGTGTTTTGTTTTGAGTTACCTCGAGGGTTATCCTATTTGCCCTCAGAGTAGCTCGAGGGTTATCCTGTTTACCCTCGATTTGTGTCATAATGTTAAGAGAAAAAAAGAAAAAAGAAAAAAGTAAAGCACTATGGGTGTTGACCCCCATGCTTGAACAGAAGGTTCGGGGAACTAGCTGGCCTGCCGCCGGCAAGTCGGTACAAATAGCCGGCAGCCGGCTCCCCAAAAACCCATCTTTGTGAAGATGGTTCGGGAACCAGCTAGCCTGTCGTCGGCAAACCGGTACAGAAACCCGGCAACTGGCTCCCCAAAAATCCAACTTAAGCCAACATACTCCCCTTTCGTGAGGTAGCTGGATAGAACTATCCGGCATCCGCCCGCCACAGAGCGGCTACCGGGTAACTACCTAGAAAGGTAAGGCGAATCAATCAGGGAGATACGATGAGATTTAATCACTTAAATCTCGCAATCAATCAATCACGTGGACCACGTGATTAAATCGGTATTCACGCCGGCTTCCATCTTTGGGTACCCGAAAGAAGGAAGGCAACCCCTTATAAAAGAGGGCTACCCCCTCTCGAAAACACAGGCTTCCACCTCTCAGAGAAACCATCGTTCGGATGTGGGAGACGCTCGGCACGCTTTCGCCATTGGGAGAAGACGCTGACCGGAGGTTCTGAAGGAGGAGAGACGCTCGAAGCCCTGATGCCCGTTCGCCGCACCAGAGCGAAGACTTTCGATCACCGCCAACGACCCTCTGCAGGTAAGCCCTTCCTACCTCGCCGTTTTACGTATGGCTTAAACGACATTTCCTCGGGCCCCGACCATGCTAGGCCTTTCTGAAGCAAGGGAAAGGTCAGAGGACATGCCTGGGTATCATTCCTTCAGAGACACATCTGAAGGTACTTGCAACCTCCCTCCCAACTGGGAGAATCCACCCGGCACGGTCGAGTTCGTTCGGTCGTGGCCCTTCCATCGGGTCCTTTTCATGTGGAAACTAGGAGTTTCCCAATGGGTTTTATGTGTTTAATCCGATTTCTGCCCGCCACCTGGGAAATGTTAGTCTACATTCCCAATGCCTCGGAAAGATTTCTGGGATGACGCCTCCGGCATGCATCCTCGCTGGCGGCAGCCGTACGGGTGTACGAACAAGTACAACCCGGCGGTTCCCGTTTCCCGGAAAATGTAAGTCTACATTCCTGATGCGCCGGAAAGATTTCTGGGATGATGCCTCCGGCATGCATCCTTGCCGGCAGCAAGCTGGTATAAAAAAAACTAGCAGCCAGCTCCCCGAAAACCCATCTTTGCACAAATGATTCGGCGAACCAGCCGGTTTGCCGCTGGCAAGCCGGCTCCCCAAAAACCCATCTTTGCGCAGATTATTCGAGGAACCAGCCGGCCTGCCGCTGGCAAGCCGATATAAAAAAAATCGGTAGCCGGCTCCCTGAAAACGCATCTTTGTGCAGATGATTCGGGGAACCAGCTGGCCTGCAGCCGGCAAACCGGTCTGGCTGTCGGTTCCCGTTTCCCAGGAAATGTAAGTCTACATTCCCAATGCCCCAGAAAGATTTTCGGGATAACGCCTCCGGCATGCGTCCTTGCTGGCGGCGACCAATTGGGTGTACAAACAAGTACAACCTGGCGGTTCCCGTTTCTTGGGAAATTTAAGTCTTCATTCGTGATGCCTCGGAAAGATTTCCGGGATGACACCTTTGGCATGCATCCTTGCCAGTGGCGGCTGTCCGAGTGTACAAACAAGTACAACCCGGCAGTTCCCGTTTCCCTGGAAATATAAGTCTACGTTCCCGATGCCCTGGTTAGATTTTCGAGATGACACCTCCAGCATGCATCCTTGTCGGTGATGGCCATCCGGGTGTATGTAGAAGTACCACCCGGCGGTTCCCGTTTCCTGGGAAATGTAAGTCTACTTTCCCGATGCCCCGGAAAGATTTCCGGGATGACGCCTCTGGCATGCATACTTGCCGACGGCGGCCATCCGAGTGTACGAACAAGTATAACCTGGTGGTTCCTGTTTCTCAGGAAATGTAAGTCTACATTCCCTATGCCCCGGAAAGATTTCCGGGATGACGCCTTCGGCACGCATCCTTGCCGGCAGCGGCCATTCGGGTATACGAACAAATACAACTAGGTGGTTCCCATTACCCAAGAAATCTAAGTCCTCTGCTAACCCCATGTTAACGAACTTCAATGGGGGGCGACAGCCGGCCAGCCGCCGGCATGCCGGTACGAAGAACTGGCAGCTGGCTCCCCAGAATCCCCCATTGGTGTAGAAGGTTTAGGGAACCAGCCGGCCAGCCGCCGACATGCTGGTACGAAGAACTGGCAACCAGCTCCCCAGAATCCCCCAGTGGTGCAGAGGGTTTGGGGAACTAGCCGGCCTACCGCCGGTGTACCCTCTCTTTCATCCGGTTATCACCCGGAAGCCCACGGGTTTCCACCGGCCTCGCCGGCAGATGGGCCGAGGTACAAAGAATTGAAAGGTGTTTGTGTGAGTGCATCACCACGTGGGGTGGATGGCTCGTTGAACGGAGTTGCCACCCTATTTTTCAGGTGGAAAACAAGGAAAACCGGACGAGGAAGTGTCCTTTCACCATCAAAACGATAAAATTACTAGAGTGACGTAAAATCACGTGACGATGTACAAAATTTGAGAGAACTCGATACGGGGCTCAGGGTACTATTGGGGAAGGTGTTAGGCACCCCCAGATAGCCTGGGCAATCCCGGCCTCTCTCCGGCTCTAAAACGGAAAACTACGATAGTTAGTCTGGCCACACGTGACCTTATCTTGAAAAACTTTCCGGGGCCGCCAGACAGCCGGTTGGATATACCGGCTACCACGTCCTATCCCCATAATAGAGATGAGAACTTGCATTATTATTTGGCCGGGGCCGACAAGGATGCATGCCAGAGACGACATCCCGAAAATCTTTCTGGGGCATCGGTAATGTAGACATACATTTCCTAGAGATCGAGGACCAGCTACCGGTTTTTATACCGGTATGCCGGAGGCAGGCCGACTGATTCCCCGAACCATCTGCACAAAGATGGGTTTTCGAGGAATCGGTGGCTGGTTATATGTACCGGCTTGCCGCCGGCAAGCTGGTTGGTTCCCCGAACCATCTGCGCAAAGATGAGTTTTTGGGGAACCGGTGGGGGATTATTTATACCGGCTTGCCACCGGCAAGCCGGTTGGTTCCCAGAACCATCTGTGCAAAGATGGGTTTTCAGGGAACCGACGGCCGGTTACTTGCACCGGCTTGTCGTGGCAAGCCGGTTGGTTCCCTGAACCATCTGTGCAAAGATTGGTTTTCGGGGAACCGGTAGCCGGTGGCAAGCCGGTTGGTTCCTCGAATCATCTGTGCAAATGTTGTCCGTTAAAGCATGGGGGTTTTAACAGAGGGCTTGTATTTTCCAGAAAACTAGAATCGTCGGGTTGTGCTTCTTCGTACACCCGAACGACCACTGCCGGCTTCCTTGCTAGTGGTGTCATCTCGGAGATCTTTTCTGGGGTATTGGGATGGTAGACTTATGCCTCCTGGAAAAGAAACGGGCATCGTCGGGTTGTACGTGTTCGTACACCCGAATGGCCACCGCCGGCTTCCTTATCGGCGACGTCATCCCGTAAATCTTTCAAGGGCATTGGGAGGGTGGACATACGCCTCTCGGAAAAGAAATGGGAACCGTCGGGTTGTACGTGTTCGTACACCCGAGCGGCCATCACCGGCTTCCTTGCCGGCAGCATCATCCCGGAAATCTTTCCGGGGCATCAGGAGGGTAGACTTACGCCTCCCGGAAAAGAAAACGGGAACCGTCTGGTTGTACGTGTTTGTACACCGGAATGGCCACTGCCGGCTTCCTTGCCGCCGGTGGCGTCATCCTAGAAATCTTTTTGGGGCATCGGGAGTGTAGACTTACGCCTCCCGGAAAAGAAATGGGAACCGTAGAGTTGCACGTGTTCGTACACCCGAACGACCACCGTCGGCTTCCTTGCTGGCGGCGTCATCCCTGAAATCTTTCCTGGGCATCAGGAGGGTAGACTTACGCCTCCTGGAAAAGAAACGGGCATCGTTGGGTTGTACGTGTTTGTACACCCGAACCGCCATCGTCGGCTTCCTTGCTGGCGGCGTCATCCTGGAAATCTTTCAAGGGTATCGGGAGGGTAGACTTACGCCTCCCGGAAAAGAAACGGGAACTGTCAGGTTGTACGTGTTCGTACACCCGAACGGCCACCACCGGCTTCCTTGCCAGCGGCGTCATCCCGAAAATCTTTTCGGGGCATCGGGAGGGTAGACTTACTCCTCCCAGACAAGACATGCAAAGATCGGGTGAAAACGCGTAAAAACTTGTTAGGAAACTTAGAGTTTCCACGTAAAAGGGCCCGACGAAAGGGTCGTGACGGAAACAAACTTGACTGTGCCGGGTGGATTCACCCGGTTGGGAGGGTGGCTGCCGGTACCTTCGGACGTATTTCCGAAGGAATGATACCCGGGACCATCCTCCGATCATTCCCTTGCATGGGAAAGGTGTTACATGGTCCGGGCTCGAGAAAACATCGTAAAGGCGTACGTGAAAACGGCGAGGGTGGAGGAAGGGCTTACCTACAGAGGGTCGTTGGCGGTGATCGGAAGTCCTCGCTCCGGTGTGGCGAAAGGGCATTGGGACCACGAACGTCTCCCTTCCTTCAGAACCTTTGGCCGGCGTCTTCTCCGAGTGGCGGAAGCGAGCGTCACCAGTATCCAAACGAAGGTTTCTTCGAAGGGTGGAAAGTTGTGGTTTCTCTGAGGGCTAGTCGGGTGATTCCCCCAATCTTTTGTGCGAGTTGTGGTTTTTGGGGACCAGTTGCCGCTTCCTTGAAGTGGCTTGCCAGCGGCTAGCCGGGTGATTTCCCCAACCTTTTGTGCAAGTTGGGGTTTTTGGGGACTGGTTGCCGCTTCCTTGAAGCGGCTTTCCGGCGGCTAGCTGGGTGATTCCCGCAACCTTTTGTGCAAGTTGGGGTTTTTTGGGGACCAGTTGCCGCTTCCTTGAAGCGGCTTGCCGGTGGCTAGTCGGGAGATTCCCCCAAACTTTTGTGCAAGTTGGGGTTTTTGGGGACCGGTTGCCGCCTAGCCGGGTGATTCCCCCAACCTTTTGTGTAAGTTGGGGTTTTTGGTGATCGGTTGCCGCTTCCTTGAAGCGGCTTGCCGGCGGCTAGCCGTGTGATTCCCCCAACGTTTTGTGCAAGTTGGGGGTTTTGGGGACCGGTTGCCACTTCGTTGAAGCGGCTTGCCGACGGTTAGCCGGGTTATTCCCCCAACCTTTTATGCAAGTTGTGGTTTTTGGGGACCGGTTGCCGCTTCCTTGAAGTGGCTTGCCGGTGGCTAGTTGGGTGATTCCCCCAACCTTTTGTGCAAGTTGGGGTTTTTGGGGACTGGTTGCTGCTTCCTTGAAGCAGCTAGCCGGGAGATTCCCCCAACCTTTTGTGCAAGTTGGGGTTTTTGGGGACCGGTTGCCGCCTAGCCGGGTGATTCCCCCAACCTTTTGTGCAAGTTGGGGTTTTTGGTGACTGGTTGCCGCTTCCTTGAAGCGGCTTGCCGGCAGCTAGCTGTGTGATTCCCCCAACCTTTTGTGCAAGTTGGGGATTTTGGGGATCGGTTGCCGCTTCATTGAAGAGGCTTGCCGATGGCTAGCTAGGTTATTCCCCCAACCTTTTGTGCAAGTTGTGGTTTTTGGGGACTGGTTGCCGCTTCCTTGAAGCGGCTTGCTAGCGGCTAGCCGGGTGATTCCCCCAATATTTTGTGCAAGTTGGGGTTTTTGGGGACTAGTTGCCGCTTCCTCGAAGCGGCTTGCCGGCAGCTAGCCGGCTAATTCCCCCTTTAAATTTCGCTTAAGCATGGGGTCAGTAGAATGCCCTTCCCTAGGCGAGGTTGTTTGACTTCGGGGGAAGGAAACCGACATCCTTTGGTTGAATTACCCTCCATGCGCATTCGAGATTTCACACTTTTGTGAATTATCTATCGTTGGTTAGAAAATCGAATCGGACTTACACTCTTAGTCACTTGACCGAGGGATGCCATAGTTTTAGCCGGTTGGTTGCACGGCAGGCACCTTGTGGGTGCCGACGACCAGGTAACGAGGTGAAAAGCGTTTGCGTATCGTGTCCGGAGGCTGTGTCGGCGTTGCATTGTACTTCCCCTACGTCTTAGCTCTTCGCCGGCTAGTTACGTGGCAAGCACCTTGTGGGAGCCGGCAACTGGAATTTCTTACTGGATTGCCGGCGGTAGGCCGGCTAGTTACCCGATCCACACGTCTAACTATGTTTTTTCGGGTAGCCGGCAATCGGGTTTTCTTACCGGATTGCCGATGGTGGGTTGGTTAGCCACCCGATCCATACGTCTAAGTATGGTTTTTGGGTGAGCCGGCAACCGGGTTTTCTTATCGGTTTGCCGGCGGCAGGCCGGTTAGCCCCCCGATCCATACATCTAAGTATGGTTTTTGGGGGAGCCGGCAACCGGGTTTTCTTATCGGTTTGCCGGTAGCGGGCCGGTTAGCCACCTGATCCATACGTCTAAGTATGGTTTTTGGGGAGTCGGCAACTGGGTTTTCTTACCGGTTTGCCGACGGCTCTTCTTTCTCCTGCGTAACGCTTTGTCTGGCACTGATCATTGTCGTGGCGCCAAGTTGTCCGAGTTCGGCGAGGCATGGGGGCCTTTTTCATTCTTGTGAGGAGTGATTAGTGTTGGGGAGTCAATCGTACCTGGGCATCGGTGGCAGCGGTCGGCTGATTTACTCGGTAGCCCCCTTCTTTTTCCACGTGACATCTCATCTCGTGCTGGTTTTGGTCTGGGCGCCTGGTAGTCTAAGCTGGGTGGCACGCGTGGGAGAACTTTCCTCATTCCTGGCAGCCCCCTACTTTTCCCCCTGACATCTCGTCTCATGCGGGTTTTGGTTTGGGCCTTCGTACTTCCTAAGCAGTAGCTGGCTGAATTGTCCGACTGACTTGTTCACCTGCACACTCGTTCGTATATTAGTTTCCAAAGGTGAGGAGGGAGTGTCGTTCCCTCCTCTCATCTGTGAATATCTGTGGTGAGTCGCGTGAGGTGGTAGGGATATTCTCTAGTGACTCTTTTTCTTGTGTTTTTTGTTTTTGTTGGCTTTGTAAAGAAAAAAGGCTTTAAGCGGTGGCCTGCGATTGAGTCCGCGCAAGGTAGCTATTTCGACCCAATTGTGCTATCTAGACCTGTAGGGGAATGAAAGGTGTCTCACCTCACGTCAAAAGACGACCGCTGGACATTCATGCATGTGAGTTTGGAAACGTGGTTCCCTTGTCTAGCGGAAGTGACCCTCAGGCGACAAAGGCGGGTCGAGAGGAGAGATCCGAGAGCTGTCCTTCTGCCCATAGTTATGCTGATTCTTCCTTACGAGTTCGCTTTGGGGTTGTAGAGATAACAGATAAAATTATGCGAGTTCCGGAAACGTGGGCATAGGAACCCGGGGGTGGAAGAGACTTTCAGCGGGATGCCAAGTCCAATGCTGCGAGGATGCAGCTGCTGGCAGGTCTTTTGTAAGGGATGCCAAGCCCTGTGTTGACGACTTAGCTGGGATGTCAAGCCCTAGGACAAGAGAAAAAGGGAGAAGTGGGTGTCGGCAAATGGGTTCTGGCACCTGGTTGTGTTGGCGGACTTTGATGGGTTGCCAAGCCCTGAAAGAAGGGGATACTTGGTCAATCGGGACAAGCCGGGTATTGGACTGCCAATAGACGGTGGAATCGTAAGATCTACCCTTCCCTTACACAGGAGTCCATACGCTTTCAGGACTCAGCAACAAGTAACTTTTCCTTTTTTCTTTTTCTTTTTCTTTTCCTTTTCTCTTTTCCGTTTTGTTTTTCTTTTTCCTTTCTCTTTTTTTTTCTGTTGAAGAAGTATTCTAGCCACTAACATTTCTTCTTCTCTTTTTTTTTTTGTTCTTCTCTATTACAAAATAGAAGATAAGAAAACTGAAGAAAAGAATGCTACTAGCCCTCCCCACATGCTGTTGGCAAGTAAAATAACCCGACGTTGTCGCAACTGGTGTACCAAGGGGGGATACCTTACCTAGAGGGAGTTGAAGTTTGTGATCTCCCTCATTGTCTGGTGGCACTCGGGCTAGGTAAAGAATGGGAGGTTGGATACTCATTCGAGGGGAGAAGTGATCTCCTGTCGTTATCTTGTAACCACTTAGAATCAGCAAAGACCATGGGGATAGGGACGAACCTGGATTACTCACCCTGTTCCATCTTTGTGCCATCGGAGTTAAACAAGATGGGCACTCGGGTTTTTGATGTAGAAATTTGGATGTAGTTGGTGTCACTCCTGGGGTTGGTAGTTCGTCCCAGAGGTTTGAATAGCACTTCTTGAGTCGGATGAGCCGCCTGCTATTGCAAACTGTCTCACCGTCGGCTGTGGATGTAGCTATTGGGTATGTCAGAGGCAGCAGCTGGTTGTAGGCTGGTTGGACAGTGGGGTGTGTAAGTATTCGGGTGACATGCCGCGGATGGGGGCCAAGTCATTTTGAGGTTTTCGGGCATTTCTTCTGGTGAATGATGAGCTGGTCATTCCATGGTTCTGAGACTGAGGGGATGCGGTTCGACCTGTCTGGACCTAATCTCTCGATCAGTCGGTGGAGAGTCGGATGGAGACATCGGTCGTTGGCTTGTCTGAAGGCGGCGACCGCGTGGAGTCCTGCTCGTGCTCGTTCTTCACGGTCATGGGGGAATTGGCTTCTTGGTTGGCTTGTGGGATGTTGGTCTAAGAAGCCGGTGGCCGATCTGTCTGGAGGCGGCGGCCGCGTGGATCCTCGATCAAGTTGATTTTTTGTGACCATGGGGAGCCAGCCCGTTGGGTTTTGCCATTGGCAGCTGCCGAGTGCGCGAAATGGGACGGAGGGGCAGAATGCCCCTAGTCCTACCCCGAGGTGCATGTCTTCTGGAGGAGATGGCGGGTTTCCAGTTGAAAGTGCCAGCAACCTATTGGATAGCGTCGGCAACCGGATGAAACCCCCAGAAGAGGTTGGTTGTTCCGTGCTGTGGGGGACCGGTCTGAAAAAATCCGACAGCCGGCCCAACTGAAGGCGGCAGCCTCGTGGATCCTCGGTCGAACTCGTTTTTTTTTTTTTTTTTTTTTTTTGGTCTTCGGGGGGCCGGTCCAGGAAGGTGGCAGCCGGCCCATCTGAAGGTGGTAGCTACGTGGATCCCCGGTCGAACTCGTTTTTCTTGGTCTTTGGGGGGGGCGGTCCAGGAAGGTGGTAGTCGGCCCATCTGAAGGCGGTAGCCGCGTGGATCCCTGGTCGAACTCGTTTTTCTTGGTCTTCGGGAGGCCGGTCCAGGAAGGTGGCAGCTGGCCCATCTGAAGGCGGCAACTACGTGGATCCCCGGTCGAACTCATTTTTCTTGGTCTTCGGGGGGTCGGTCCAGGAAGGTGGCAGCTGGCCCATCTGAAGGCGGTAGCAGCGTGGATCCCCGGTCGAACTCGTTTTTCTTGGTCTTCGGGGGGGCGGTCCAGGAAGGTGGCAGCTGACCCATCTGAAGGCGGCAGCCGCGTGGATCCCCAATCGTTTTTCTTGGTCTTCGGGGGGGCCGATCCAAGAAGGTGGCAGCAGGCCCATTTGAAGGCGGCAGCCGCGTGGATCTCCGATCGAACTTGTTTTTCTTGGTCTTCGAGGGGGGGGTTCCAGGAAGGTGGCAGCCAGCCCATCTGAAGGCGGTAGCCACGTGGATCCCCGATTGAACTCAGTTTTTTTTTTTTTTTTTTTTGGGTCTTCGGGGGGGCCCGGTCTGGGAAGGTGGCAACCGGCCCATCTGATGGCGGCAGCCGCATGGATCCCCTGTCAAACTTGTCTTTTATGGGTAGAATTTCTTCAGTTGTGACAAATTGACCGGGCCGAACTCTTGTTGGGTGGCTTCATCAAAAAGGTAAACGGCTCCCCCGCTGAGGATCTTGATGATGACATTTGGGCCACACCAGTTTGGGGAGAATTTTCCCGTTGAACTTGTTGGAGAAATGGAGCGAAGGACTAGATTACCGGGTTTAAGGAGTCGGGGACGCACCTTCTTGTTGTAAGCCCTTGCCATTTTTCTTTGATAAGTCTGGGCATGGTTGAACGCCCTCAACCTTCTTTCGTCAAGGAGGTTCAGTTGCAGTAGGTGCGATTCTGACCACTGATCATCTGAGTCCGCTGCTTCTTTGAGAATGCGAAGGGATGGAAGTTCTACTTCCACTGGCAACACTGCTTCAAACCCGTATACCAACGAGTATGGCGTTGCTCCGGTAGTGGTCCGTAGGGATGTCTGGTAGGCCTAGAGTGCGTACGGGAGTTGGTCATGCCAATCTTTGTGTGTTCGGACATCTTCTTGAGAATCCAGACTAGCGTCTTATTAGCTGCTTCGACTGCTCCGTTCATCTGTGGCCGGTAGGGGGATGCCCTTAGGTGATGGATGTGACACTGCTTGAGATAGCTGGTGACCTGCTTGGCTGTGAAGTTGGTGCCGTTATCGGTCACTACCTCGAAGGGGATGCCATACCTGGTGACGATGTTGTTGCGCAAGAATTTTTGGGTGGTAGCTGCCATGACTGTCTTGTAGGATACTGCCTCCACCCACCTGGTGAAGTAATTGATGGCCACCAGTATATACCTGTGTCCATTGGTGGTTGTCGGTTTGACATCACCTACCACGTCTAGGGCCCACATAGAGAATGGCCAAGGAGAAGCCATGTTGTATAATTCCTTGGGGGGCGCGTGGATGAGGTTTCCATGTACCTGGCATTGGTGACAGCGATGGACGTACGCGGTGCAGTCTGCTTCCATTGTGCTCCAGTAGTAGCCTTGGAGCATGATCTTTTTCACCAGGAGGATCCTGTTCATGTGGGATCCACAGACACCTTCATGGATTTCCTGCATAACCATACGTGCCTCAGGCGAGGTTACGCACTGGAGAAGAGTCTGGTTGTGATCTCTTTTGTAGAGCTGTCCCCCGCTGAAGACGTAGCCAGCTGCCAGTCTTGACAACGTACGTCTATCTTGGGTGGTAGCCTTTGGGGGGAACTCTCTGGTCTCCAAGAAGGCTTGTATATCTGAATACCATGGGTGATCCTCTTACTGCAAATTTTCTAGGTTATCGTCTGAGGACCTATGATCTGTATCGTTTGGTTCGTCAGCCAGAACCGGTTCTCTGTGTTGGTCGACAGTCTGCTAGTCGTTGGTGTGGCCATCCAGAGGCACAGCTGTGGGTCTGGCGTTGGCCTGTCTAGGGACTTCTGTAAGGCGGTAGACATCCTCGCTGTAGGCCGGTTGGTGAAGTGTTGTGACTTCTATAGCAATGCTCTGCCCTTCCGTGACCACTACCCATGAGGCTAGGATGGCTAGAGCGTCTGCGTATGGGTTACGCTTGTGGCTGATGTGTTGGAAGTGGATGAACCGGAAGTCTCTAGCTAATTGTAGTACGAGTTCCTGATACGGCTGAAGCTTGGGGTCTCGGGTTTTCCATCTGTTGAGGGTTTGAGAAATTATTAGCATGGCATCGCCGAATACTTGCAGGTGGGTAACCCGGAGTTCCAGTGCAAGTCGTTGCCCCATGTTACAGGCCTCGTATTCTGCCTCATTGTGTGAGCATGTGAAGAGAAGCCGCTTGGCTATGGGTAGCATCCTTCCTTCAGGATCCACTAAGACGACCCCTACCCCACGACCTTTGGTATTGATTGCTCCGTCAAAGTACAAGGTGTGGGGTTTTGGTTGGTCAGGGTCTAGTTGGTCCAGATCTGGTTGGTCTAGATTCAGCTCGTTGATGGCGAAGATTGGCTCATCAGGGAATGAATCTTCCAATGGTTGGTAATCTGGCAAGGGCTGGTGGGCCAGTTGGTTGGCCATGGCTTGGGCCTTCATCGATTTCTGGGATACGTACCGAATGTCGAATTCTGCGAGGAGCATTTGCCATTTCACGCATCTGCCTACCAAGGCCGGTTGGTTGAAGAGGTAGCACAGGGGATCTAGGCGGCTGAGCAACAAAATTGGGTAGACCACCAGGTAGTGTCGTAGCTTTTTCACCGTCTAGACCAGCGAGAGACAGTACTTTTCAATCAGCTCATACCGTTCTTCTACTTCGGTAAACTTTTTACTGAGGTAGTATATGGCTTGCTCGATTCTGTTGGTGATGTCATGCTGGCCCAATATTGCGCCCATAGAGGAAGTTGTTACTGACATGTACTAGAAAAGTGGTCGTCCAGGGTGAGGTGGCACGAGAATCAGCGACTGGGACAGCTGATGAAGGCAACTTGGCATTCTATTGTCCATGTGAAGCTGGTGTTTTTCTTCAACAGTTTGAAGAAAGGCTTGCAGATCAGCGTGAGGTGCGAGATGAAGTGCGCGATGTATTGTAGCCTTCCTAGCAAGCTCTGTATCTGTTGTTCCGTTTGTGGAGGAGGCATGTCTAAGATTGCTTTTGCCCAGTTGGTTCCGGACCCCGCTGGCTCCCCCTGTCTTGACTCGCTCACAAGCAAGAGCCATGGCTACTGGTTCTGCTGCGGCTTCCAGATCGTCCCCTTCCATCGCTATGGCAACTTCTATGCCGTTGTCCGTGGTCTTCGGCCCACCGCCGCCTGTCGTCACCTGGACGAACTTCACCCGGCCAATCGTCATGCCTGCTGGAGCCACGGACCAACCAAGGGCGCTAGACCTGTCTGTGGTCGTGGCATTCGACAATGCAACGGTACATCCTGTGCCGCCCGCTTTTCCAGCCACTGAAACTGAAGGTAACAGGCCGGCTCCCGCATGGGGCACCGGCCCGTCCTACCAACCACCCTCGAACACCGAGGGCATAGGAGCGGTCGACACCTTCCTCCCACCTCGATCAGGACACTTCGAGCAAACCCTCCTGGCTCACTAGTTGGCGTGCTATCAACAGCAAGGGATTGGTTCATTAATCCCCCCAAGCCAACCATCTGTGTCCCGGAGAGGCCACACTCGGAAGAATACGATGTCGTCACCACTCCCGTCGCCAACCCATTCGGCCAGCCACCACTCCAGCCGGCAGCCGCAACTGCTGCCACCCCAGTGCCTGACCTGCAAGGGCAACTACTGCAGAGGATAGCCTAATTAGAGGCGTCCTTCCAGAGCATAAAGCCCGGCCCCCCTTGGAGAAGATGCCGGCTGGAGCTTCTGAAGGAGAGGAGACACTCGGAGCCTCGACGCCCTCTCCGAGGGGTGCCCGAAGATGGAAGTTGGCATGAGTTTTTGGGCGATTACGCGATCTGCGTAATTGATTGATTTGCGAGATTTAAGCAGTCAAAT
Organism: Amphibolis antarctica; assembly: GCA_024699675.1. Lineage (NCBI taxonomy): Eukaryota > Viridiplantae > Streptophyta > Magnoliopsida > Alismatales > Cymodoceaceae > Amphibolis > Amphibolis antarctica. The sequence goes on from JAMKPZ010000183.1 coordinate 25,494, forward strand.
CCAGTCATATCCCCCTAATTGATTCGGCTTGCCTTTCTAGGTAGTTACCCGATAGCCGCTACGTGGTAGACGGAAGCCGGCTGGTCCATCGAACATTTGTGCCAATCGGGATTTTGGGGAACCAGTTTCCGCTTCCTTGAAGCGGCTTGCCGGCGGGTAGCCGGGTGATTCCCCCAACCTTTTGTGCAAGTTGGGGTTTATGGGGACTAGTAGCTGCTTCCTTGAAGCGACTTGTCGGCAGCTAGCCGGGTGATTCTCTCAACCTTTTGTGCAAGTTGGGGCTATTGGGGACCGGTTCCCGCTTCCTTGAAGCGGCTTGCCGGCGGCTAGCCGGGTGATTTCCCCAACCTTTTGTGCAAGTTGGGGTTTTTTGGGGACCGGTTGCCGCTTCCTTGAAGTGGCTTTCCGGCGACTAGCCAGGTGATTCCCCAACCTTTTGTGCAAGTTGAGGTTTTTGGGGACCAGTTGCCGCTTCCTTGAAGCGGCTTGCCGACGGCTAGCCAGGTGATTCCCCCAACCTTTTGTGCAAGTTGGGGTTTTTGGGGATCGGTTGCCGCTTCCTTGTAGCGGCTTGTCGGTGGCTAGTCGCGTGATTCCCCCAACATTTTGTGCAAGTTGGGGTTTTTAGGGAACGGTTGCCGCTTCCTTGAAGCGGCTTGCCAACAGCTAGCAGAGTGATTCCCCCAACCTTTTCTGCAAGTTGGGGTTTTTGGGGATCGGTTGCCGCTTCCTTGAAGTGGCTTGCCAGCAGCTAGCCAGGTGATTCCCCCAACCTTTTCAGCAAGTTGGGGTTTTTGGGGACCGGTTGCCGCTTCCTTGAAGCAGCTTGCCGGTGGCTAGCCGGGTGATTCCTCGATCCTTTTGTGCAAGTTGGGGTTTTTGGGGACCGGTTGCCGCTTCCTTGAAGCGGCTTACCGGTAGCTAGCCAGGTAATTCCCCCGTTAAATTTCCCTTAAGCATGGGGTCAACAGCCGGCAAGCTGGTATAAAAAACTGGCAGCCGGCTCCCCAGAATCCCCCCATTGGCACAAAGGGTTTGGGGACAACCGGCCAGCCACCGGCTAGCCGGTACAAAAAATCGGCAGCCAGCTCCCCAAAAACCCATCTTTTCGCAGATGATTCGGGGAACCAGCCGGCCTGCTGCCGGCAAGCCGGTATAAGAAACTGGCAGTCAGCTCACCGAAAACCCATCTTTGTGCAGATGATTCGGGGAATCAGTCGGCCTGCCGCTAGCAAGCCGGTATAAAAAACTCACAATCGGCTCCCCGAAAACGCATCTTTACGCAGATGATTCAGGGAACCAGTCGGCCCAACGCCGGCAAACTGGAATAAAAAAAATCGGCAGCTGGTTCCCGTTTCCTAGGAAATGTAAGTCTACATTCCCGATGCCCTGGAAAGATTTCTGGGATGACGCTTTAGGCATGCGTCCTTGCCGGCGGCTGCCGTTCGGGTGTACGAAGAAATACAACCCGGCGGTTCCCATTTCTCGGGAAATGTAAGTCTACATTCCCGATGCCCCGAAAAGATTTTCGGGATGACGCCTCCGGCATGCATCCTCGCTGGTGATGGCCGTTCGGGTGTACAAACAAGTACAACCCGGTAGTTCCCATTTCCTGGGAAATGTATGTCTACATTCTCGATGCCCCGGAAAGATTTCCGGGATGACGCCTTCGGCATGCATCCTTACCAGCGGTGGTTGTTTGGGTGTACGAACAAGTACAACCTGGCTATTCCCGTTTCCTAGGAAATGTAAGTTTGCATTCCTGTTGCCCCGAAATGATTTCCGGGATGACACCTCCTGCATACATCCTTGCCGGTGGTGGCCGTTCGGGTGTACGAACAAGTACAACCCGGTGGTTCCTGTTTCTCAGGAAATGTAAGTCTACATTCCCGATGCCCTGGAAAGATTTTCGGGACGACGCTTCCGGCATGCGTCCTTGCTAGTGGCGACCGTTCGTGTGTACAAACGCACGACCCGACGGTTCTTGATTTCCGGAAGGAGCGGAGCCACCTTTCCGAGATAAGGCCACCAGCATGCATCCGCGCCGGCCCTGGCCAAGTGTTAACGCAAGTTCTCATCTCCAGTCGGAGGGGGATATGACGCGGTAGCCGGTACATTCAGCCGGCTGTCTGGCGACCCAGCCGGCTACCTCACCCGACCTTCAATTCTTCCGCGGAGAGGTCCATAAGGGTAACCATCATATCTTCCTCTCCCCCATTCATCACCAGACCTGATGCAAATCTCCGCTTTGTTCGATTCTCGTTAGTTTTCACTGGAAGGAATAAAGTTATTCCTCCCAATCCCCTGGAAAGTTTTCTAGGATGAGGCCATGTGTGGCCGGAGTAATTGTCACTGTTTTCCGTTTTAGAGCCGAAGAGAGACCAAGATTGCCCTGACTGTCTGGGGGTGCCTAGCACCTTCCCCAACAGTACCCTGTGCCCCGTATCCAGTTCTCTCATGTTACACGATTTTACGTGATTCCTGTGGTTTTATCGTTTCGATGGTGGAAGGACACTTCCCCATCCGGTTTTCCTTGTTTTCTACCCAAAAATAAGGTGATGACTCCGTTCAACGAGCCATCCGCCCCACGTGGTGATGTGCTCACACAAACACCTTTCAATTCTCTGTACCTTGGTGGGGAGACTTAGCGGAAACCCATGGGCTTCCGGGTGATAGCTAGATGAAAGAGAGGGTACAGATTTTTGGCGACTCCGCTGGGGAGACTCGCTATGTTTTATTGATTAAGTGACTCAAACTCTTGCTCGTACGGCTCTTTTACAGTCGGCCTTTTATTTTTCATGGTTTCTAGGTGACTCACGTCGGAACCCGCTCCATCAACATAGGGCTTGACAACCCAACGAAGTCATCACTACGGGACTTGACAACCCAATGAAGTCGTCACTACCAGGCTTGGCATCCCATGCACAAGTGCGCCGGCAGCTGCGTCCTCAGCAGCCACCGACTTGGCAACCCAACCAAGTCTGCAGAGGCTCGGCAATCATACCGAGCATCTCCATCAGCACATGGCTTCCGAGTGACTCATGCCGGAACCCGCTCTTTTAACCCCCGGGCTTGGCATCCGACGCACAAGTACGCCGGTAGCTACGTCCTTAGTAGCCTCCGACTCGGCAACCTGACCAAGTCGGTCAGGGCTTGACAACCCAACGAAGTCGTCACTACCAGGCTCGGCATCCCACGCACAAGTACGTCGGCAGCTGCATCCTCAACAGCCACCAATTTGGCAATCCAACCAAGTCAGCCCCAGCTTGGCAATCATACCAAGCGTCTCAATCAGCACAAGGAACATTTGAGAACCATCCGGTCACCGATACTCTCAGTCGGCTGCTGTCAACGCCCAGCTGGGCTACCGCACCACAGAGTTGGGACAGCTAGCCTGTTCAGTTTAGGTAACACCCTCTATGAGCGGAGCACTGGCCAACATCACGGGGTAGAACTAGGGGCATTTTGCCCATCCCCACCACACACACCTGGACAGGCGAATGTGACCAACTCGCCACTTCTTCTTCTGGGGTATACTCGGCTTCCACCTTCAAACCAACCGGCCATCGGCACTTCCAAGTGGAAAGCCGCGTAGCTCCTCTAGAAGACCTGCACCTCGGGGCTGAACTAGGGGCATTCTGCCCCACCGTCTCATTTTGTGCACTCAGCAGCCGCCTTCAAACCAACAAGCCAACTTCCCACAGTCATGAAAGATCAACTTGACTGGGGATGATTGCGGCTACCGCCTTCAAACCAACCGGCTGTCGGCTTCTTACACCGGCTCCCCAAGGCTAAGAAAGATCAACTTGACCTGGGATGATAGCGACCGCTGCCTCCAAACCAACCGGCCGCCGGCATCTTGGATCGGCTCCCCCAAGGCCATGAAGGACGAACTCAACCGGGGATCAACGCGGCCGCCACCTTCAGAAGGCTGGCTGCCGACTTCTTGGACCGGCTCCCCACGGCCCTAAACAACCAACTTCTTCTTCTGGGGATTCTACTTGGCTTCCACGTACTACGCAACCAGCCGCTGACACTTCCATCAGGAAACCCGCTATCTCCTCAAGAGGACTTGCACCATTCTGCCCCACCGTCTATTTTCGTGCACTAAGCAATCGCTAATGGTGAGACTCAATGGGCTAGCTCCCCACGGTCATGAAAGATCAACTTGACAGGGGATGATAGCGACTACCGCCTCCAAACCAACCAACCGCCGGCTTCTTGGACCAGCTCCCCCAAGGCCATGAAGGATGAACTCAACCGGGGATCAACGTGGCTACCGCCTTCATACAGGCCGGCTGTTGGCCTCCCGAATCGGCTCCCCACAGCCCTAAACAACCAACTTTTCCTTCTGGGGGGTTTTACTTAGCTTCTGCGTAGAACCCAACCGGCCGTCGGCACTTCCACTAGGAAATCCGCTACCTCCTCCAGAAGACCTACACCGCGGGGCAGAGCTAGGGGCATCTGCCCCTCGGTCCTGTTTCGCCGTTGGTAAAACTCAATAGGCCAGATCCTCACAAGCTGACCAGCTCCCCATGGCTGTATGTGGAAAGCATGTCGCGTACACGACCTGGGCTCATCATGGTCACCGCCTTCAGATAGGCCAGCCACCAGTGTCTCAAACCGACAACCTGCCAGCTGACCGAGAGGCCAACTCCCCATGGCTGTACGTGGCAAGCATGTCGCATACGCGATCGGGGCTCATCATGGCCGCTGCCTTCAGATAGGCCGGCCACCGGTGTCTCAAACCGACACCCCGCTAGTTGACCAAGAGGCTAGCTCCTCGTGGCTGTACGTGACAAGCATGTCATATACCCAACCGGGGCTTATCATGGCCGCTGCCTTCAAATAGGCCGGCCACTGGTGTCTTAGACCGACACCCTGCCAGCTGACCGAGAGGCCAGCTCCCCGTGGCCATACGTGACAAGCGCGTCACATACTCGATCGGGGCTCATCACGGCCATCGCCTTCAGACAGGCCGGCCACCGGTGTCTCAGATCGACACCTCGGCAGCTGACCGAGATGCCAGCTACTCGTGGCTGTACGTGACAAGCATGTCGCGTATGCGACCGGGGCTCATCATTGCCACTGCCTTCAGATAGGCCAGCCACCGGTGTCTCAAATCGACACCCCGCCAGCTGATTGAGAGGCCAGCTCCTCGTGGCTATACGTGACAAGCACGTCATGTACCCAACTGGGGCTTGTCATGGCCACCGCCTTCAGACAGGCCGGCCACCGGTGCCTCAGACCGAGAGGCCAGCTCCCCGTGGCTGTACGTGCCAAGCACGTCATGTACCCAACCAGGGCTTATCATGGCCGTCGCCTTCAGACAGGCCGGCCACCGGTGTCTCAGACCAGCTCCCCGTGGCTGTACATGACAAGCACGTCACGTACCCAACTGGGGTTTATCATGGCCACTGCCTTCAGATAGGCCAGCCACTGGTGTCTCAGACTGACACCCTACCAGCTGACCGAGAGGCTAGCTCCCCATGGCTGTACATGACAAGCATGTCATGTACCCAACTGGCGCTTATCATGGCCACCGCCTTCAGATAGGCCAGCCACCGGTGTCTCAGACTGACACCCTGCCAGCTGACCGAGAGGCCAGCTCCCCGTGGCCGTACGTGACAAGCACGTCACGTACCCGACCGAGGCTAATCATGGCTGCCGCCTTCAAACAGGCCAGCCAGCGGTGTCTTAGACCGACACCCTGCCAGCTGACCGAGAGGCCAACTCCCCGTGGTCGTACGTGACAAGCACGTCACGTACCTGACCGAGGCTCATCACAGCTGCCGCATTCAGAGAGGCCGGCCATCGGTGTCTCAGACCGACACCCCACCAGCTGACTGAGAGGCCACCTCCCCGTGGCTATACGTGACAAGCACGTCATGTACCCAACCAGGGCTTATCATGGCCGCCCTCCTTCAGGCTGGCCAGCCACCAATGTCTCAGACCGACACCCTGCTAGTTGACTGAGAGGCCAGCTCCCCATGGCTGTACGTGACAAGCACATCATGTACCCAACCGGGGCTTATCATGGCTGCCGCCTTCAGAAAGGCTGGCCACTGGTGTCTCAGACCGACACCCTGCCAGCTGACTGAGAGGCCCACTCCCCGTGGCCGTATGTGACAAGCACGTCACGTACCTGATCGGGGCTCATCACAGCCGCCGCCTTCAGACAGGTCGGCCATTGGTGTCTCAGACAGACACCCTGCCAATTGACTGAGAGGCCAGCTCCCTGTGGCTGTACGTGACAAGCACGTCATGTACCCAACCAGGGCTTATCATGGCCGCCCTCCTTCAGACTGGCTAGCCACCGGTGTCTCAGACCGACACCCTACCAGCTGACTGAGAGGCCAGCTCCCTATGGCTGTATGTGACAAGCACATCATGTACCCAGCCGGGGCTCATCATGGCCGTCGCCTTCAGACAAGCCGGCGACCGATGTCTCCGTCCGACTCTCCATTGATGGATCGAGAGGTCTGGTCTGGACAGGTACGCTCCTTTCCTCGGTGAATTCCCTCTTATGACTCACACGTCGCACGATGCATGCACGATGCACACGTGATAAGCAGGTCCCACTCTTTAGTCATCCTGCCTCGTCCATATTGGAAAGGAAGAGGGTCGGCAGAGCTAGCCAAAATCTTCATCCCAAATGTTCGTATGTGTTCCGGGTCACAATCTACCGGAACATGCCCGTGTCCCCCTTAGTCTCAAAACCATGAAACAACTAGCTCACCATTTATCGGAAGAAACACCTGGAAGCCAGAAAATGACCCGGCCGTCATCCACAGCCTATTTCCCAATACTTACACACTCCACCGTCCAACCGGCCCACCACCGGCTGCCACCTTTGACATACCCGGCAGCCGCAACCACAGTCGGCGGTGAGAACAGTTTGCAGCAGTAGGTGGCACATCTGACTCAAGAAGTGCTATCCGGACCTCTAGGACGAACTACCGACCCCAGGGGTGACACCAAATACATCCAGATTTCTACATCGAAAACCCGAGCGCCCATCTTGTTTAACTCTGATGGCAAAAAGATGGAACAGGGTGAGTAGTCTAGGTTCGTCCTTATCCCCATGGTCTTTGCTGATTCTGAGTGGTTACGAGATACTGATGGGAGATCACTTCTCCCCTCGAATGAGTATTCAACCTCCCATTTTTTACCTAGTCCAAGTGCCACCTGACAATGAGGGAGATCACAACCTTCGGCTCACTCTAGGTAAGGTATTCCCCCTTGGTACACCAACCACAACAACGTCGAGTTATTTTACTTGTCAACAGCACGTGGGGAGGGCAAGTAGCATTCTTTTATTCAGTTTTCTTATCTTCTATTTTGTAATAGAAAAGAACAAAAAAAAAAAAGAGAAGAAGAAAAGTCAGTGGCTAGAATCCTTCTTCAATAGAAAAGAAGAGAGAAAAGAAAAAAGAAAAACAAAACAAAAAGAGAAAGGAAAAAAAAAAGAGAAAAGGGAAAAGAAAAAAAAAAAAGAGAAAAAGAAAAAGAAAAAGAAAAGGAAAAGTTACTTGTTGCTGGGTCCTGAAAGCATATGGACTCTTGTGTAAGGAAAGGGTAGATCTTAGGATTCTGTCATCTGTTGGCAGTCCAATACCCAACTTTGTCGTGATTGACCAAGTATCCCCTTCTTTCAGGGCTTGGCAACCCATTGAAGTCCGCCAACACAACTGGGTGCCGGAACCCATTTGCCAACACTCACTTCTCCCTTTTTCTCTTGTCCTAGGGCTTGACATCCCAGCTAAGTCGTCAACAGAGGGCTTGGCATCCCTTACAAAAGACCTGCCAACAGCTGCGTCCTCAGCAACGTTGGGCTTGGCATCCCGCTGAAAGTCACTTCCAGCCCTAGGTTTCGATGCCCACGTTTCTGGAACCCGCATGATTCTATCCATCATCTCTACAACCCCAGAGTGAACTTGTGAGGAAGAATCAGCATCACTATGGGCAAAAGGACAGCTCGCGGATCTCTCCTCTCGACCTGTCTTTGTCGCCTGAGGGTCGCTTCTGCTGGACAAGGGAACCACGTTTCCAAGCACACCCGCGTGAATGTCCAGCGGTTGTCTCTTAATGTGAGGTGAGACACCTTCCATTCCCCTGCAGGTCCAGATAGCACGATTGGGTCAGAACAGCTACCTTGCGCGGACTCCATCGTAGGCAACTACCTGAAAAACCCTCTACAGAATCAACAAGCCGAAACACAGGAAAGAGAGTCACCAGAGAATGTCTCAACTTCTTCACACAACTCACCACATAAGTTCACGGATAAGGGGAGGGAACAACACTCCTTCCTCACCTTTGGAGACTAACGTACCAACAAGTGTGTAGGTAAACAAGCCAGTCGGATAGTTCAACCGGCTGCCGCTTAAGAGACCCGACCACGCAACGCACCACAACCTGCACCAGACGAGATGTCACGTGGAAAAAGAGTGGGCTGCTGGGTAAATCAGCTGGCCACCACCCACCAGTCACGACTACCCAAGGATGGTCAGCAACTCGACACATCCCACGCCAGAACACTAACCATTCCGTGCAAGAACGACAGAGGCTTGCCCAAGCCCACTGCCCAGCTCAGATAGTTGGGCACCCAGACCACAACCCACACGAGATGAGATGTCACGTGGAAAAATAGTGGGCTGCCAGGTAAATCAGCCAACTGCCGCCCACCAGTCACGGCTACCCAGGGATGGTCAGCACCTCGACGCATCCCACGCCAGAACACTAACCGTTCTGTGTAGGAACGACAGAGGCTTGCCCAAGCCCACCGCCTAGCTCAGACAGCTGGGCACCAGTACCACAACCTGTGCCAGACGAGACGTCACACGGAGAAATAGACGGTTGCCAGGTAAATCAGCCGGTAGCCGCTCCTAAAACACGGCGACACAATACCCGCGGAGCGAAGGAGTTGCAGCCACACAATACCCGACTCGGAGTGCCAGAAGTCGCTACCTACGATCCAACTAAAATGCCGCATCACACAAAGATAAGGAAGAAGCGCAGGGTACATAAGGACAGTCCACATCACTATCCCTCTAGCGCCCGACCTTCTGACGCTCGGCCCTTCGACGCTCCCGATCGGCCTCTCAAGCCTCCATCCGCTCCAACATCTCAACCACCCAGCCAGCCGATAAGTTTAAGGCGGCCTCCAGTTAGAAAACCGAAGGTGTATGTTCGGCCTCTGCCTCTTAAGGCGGCTTCTGGTTGAACAACTGAGAGTGTAAGTCCATCCCTGTTAAGGAAACTTCTGGCTAGGCAACCACAAGTATAAGTCCGACCCACCATTTTTAGGCATCTTCTGGTTAGGCAACCAGGAGTGTAAGTCCACACTACCATAGCGACTCTTGGTTAAGATACCGAGAGTATAAGTCCAGTTATCCCGGTTTAGAGTGCATCCTCTCTGAACCTCTCAAGACTTTTCTTGACGCACCTTCAAGGAAAGTCTAATTCATAACAAGCGATGGATATTCACAAAGTGTGAAAATCTCACATTATTTACCACTCACGCATGGAGGGACATTCAACCCTAGGACATCAGTTTCCTTCCACCGAGGTCATACAACCTCACCTAGGGAGGGGCATTCTGTTGACCCCCATGCTTGAACTGAAGGTTCGGGGAACAAGTCGGTACAAATAGCCGGCAGCTGGCTCCCCAAAAACCCATCTTTACACAGATGGTTCGGGGAACCAGCCGACCTGCCGCCGGTAAATCGAAATAGAAACCCAACAACCGGCTCCCCAAAAATCCAACTTAAGCCAACATACTCCCCTTTCGTGAGGTAGCCGGATAGAACTAACCAGCATTCGCCCGCCACGTAGCGGCTACCAAGTAACTACCCAGAAAGGTAAGGCAAATCAATCATGGAGATACGACGAGATTTAATCACTTAAATCTCGTAATCAATCAATCACGTGGACTGCGTGATTAAACCGGTATTCATGCCAGCTTCCATCTTTGGGTACACCAAAGAAGGAAGGCAACCCCTTATAAAAGAGGGCTACCCCCTCTCGAAAACACACGCTTCCACCTCTCGGAGAAACCATCGTTCGGACGCAAGAGACGCTTGGCACGCTTTCGCCCCTGGGAGAAGACGTCGGCCGGAGGTTCTGAAGGAGGAGAGATGCTCGAAGCCCCAACACCCGTTCACTGCACTAGAGTGAAGACTTCTGATCAACACCAACGACCCTCTACAGGTAAGCCCTTCCTCCCTCGCCATTTTACGTATGGCTTAAACGATGTTTTCTCGGGCCTCGACCATGCTAGGCCTTTCCCAAGCAAGGGAAAGGTCGGAGGACATGCCTGGGTATCATTCCTTTGGAGAAACGTCCGAAGGTACCAGCAACCTCCCTCCTGGCCGGGTGAATCCACCCGGCATGGTTGAGTTCGTTCGGTCGCGGCCCTTCCATCGGGTCCTTTTCATGTGGAAACTAGGAGTTTCCCAAGGGGTTTTATGTGTTTTATCAGATTTCCGCCCGCCTCCCAGGAAATGTTAGTCTACATTCCCGATGCCCCAGAAAGATTTCTGGGATGATGCCTCTGGCATGCATCCTCACTCGCGGCGGCCATTCGAGTGTACGAACAAGTACAACCTGGCGGGTCCCGTTTCCCAGAAAATGTAAGTCTACATTCTCGATGCACCGGAAAGATTTCTGGGATGACGCCTCTGGCATGCATCCTTGCCGGCGGCAAGCCGAAATAAAAGAAACCAGCAGCCGGCTCCTCGAAAACCCATCTTTGCACAGATGATTCGGGGAACCAGCCAGCCTGCCGCCGACAAGCCGGTATAAATAACCAACAGCCGGCTCCCTAAAAACCCATCTTTGCGCAGATGATTCAGGGAACTAGCCGGCCTGCCGTAGGTAAGCCAGTATAAAAAAACCGACAGTCGGCTCCTCGAAAACCCATCTTTGCGTAGATGATTAGGGGAACCAGCCGGCATGCTGTCGGCAAACCGATATAAAAAATCGGCAGCCGATTCCCATTTCCCGGGAAATGTAAGTCTACAATCCCGATGCCTTAGAAAGAATTCCGAGATAACGCCTTCGACATGCTTCCTTACCGGCGGCGGCCGTTCGGGTGTACGAACAAGTACAACCCGGCGGTTCTCATTTCTCGGGATATGTAAGTCTACATTCTCGATGCCCTAAAAAGATTTTCGGGATGACGCCTCCGACACGCATCCTTGCCAGCGGTGGCCGTCCGGGTGTACGAACAAGTATAACCCAGCGATTCCCGTTTCCCGGGAAATGTAAGTCTACGTTCCCGATGCCCCGGTAAGATTTACGGGATGACGCCTTCAGCATGCATCCTTGCCGGCGGTGGCCATCCAGCTGTACGAACAAGTACCACCCAGCAGTTCCCGTTTCCTGGGAAATGTAAGTCTACTTTCCCAATGCCCCGGAAAGATTTCTGGGATGACGCCTCCGGCATGCATCCTTGTCGGCGGCGGCCGTCCAGGTGTACGAACAAGTATAACCCAACGGTTCCCATTTCCCGGGAAATGTAAGTCTACATTCTCGATGTCTCGGAAAGATTTCCGGGATGATGCCTTCGGCATGCATCCTTGTCGGCAGTGACCATCCGGGTATACAAACAAATACAACCCGGCAGTTCCAGTTACCCGGGAAATCTAACTCCTCTGCTAACCCCATTGTTGACCCCATGCTTAAAGGGGGGTGGAGCCGGCTTGCCGCCGGCAAGCCGCTTCAAGGAAGCAGCACCTGGACCCCAAAAACCCACATTTGGTAAAAAGTTAGGGGGATGGAGCCGACTTGCCACCGGTAAGTCACTTCAAGGAAGCGGCACCCGGACTTGAAAAACCCAAATTTGGTAAAAAGTTAGGGGGGTGGAGTCGGCTTGCCGCCGGCAAGCCGCTTCAAGGAAGCGGCACTCGGACCCCCAAAAACCCACATTTGGTAAAAAGTTAGGGGGATGGAGCCAGCTCGCCGCCGGCAAGCTGCTTCAAGGAAGCGGCACCCGGACCCCCAAAAACCCACATTTTGTAAAAAGTTAGGGGTATGGAGCCGGCTCGCCGCTGGCAAGCCGCTTCAAGGAAGCAGCACCCAGACCCCCAAAAACCCACATTTGGTAAAAAGTTAGGGGGATGGAGCCGGCTTGCCGCCGGCAAGCCGCTTCAAGGAAGCGGCACCCAAATCCCAAAAACCACATCTTCGTGCAAATCCGCCAATTACGCGGACCGCGTAATCAAGTCGGAATGACGCTGCCTTCCATCTTCGTATAAAAATAGCGGCCCCCCTACACCACTAAGCAGACTGAAATTTTCGGAGAAGGAGGCTGGAATTCTTGGGAAAGAAGACGGACGCCCCCTGGTGAAACGACAGTTCACCGGTTCTAAAGGAAGAAAGCAACTCGAAGCCCCGACGTCCCTTCGTCGCACCGGATGGGTGCAAAGGGATGGGGGAAACAACCGGCTAGCCGCCGCTTCCCCAAAACCCCCCATGGATACGAAGGAATGGGGGAAGCAGCCGGCTAGCCGCCGGCAGGCTGGTTCAAGTAACTGGCCACCGCTTCCCCAAAACCCCCATGGGTACAAAGGGATGGGGGAAGTAGCCGGCTAGCCGCTGGCAGGCCGGTTCAAGGAACCGGCCGCCGCTTCCCCAAAACCCCCATGGGTACAAAGGGATGGGGGAAGCAGGCGGCTAGCCGCCGGTAGGCCGGTTCAAGGAACCAGCCCCCGTTTCCCCAAAATCCCCATTGGTGCGCACGAAGGGGGGAAACAGCCGGCAAGCCGCCGGCTGGCTGGTTCAAGGAACCGGCCCCCATTTCCCCAAAATCCCCATGGGTGCGCATGAAGGGGGGAAACAGCCGGCAAGCCGCCGGCTGGCCAGTTCAAGGAATCGGCCCCCGTTTCCCCAGAACCCCCACGGCTGCGCATGAAAAGTGGAAACAGCCGGTTCAAGGAACCGTCCCTCGTTTCCCCAAAACCCCCATGGCTGCGCTAATGGGTTGGGAAAGCAACTGACCAGCCGCCGGTCAACTGGTGCAAGTAGCTGGCGGTTGGCTCCCCGAAAACCCATCTTTTTCTCCCCTGTTCACCACCAGATCCAATATGGATCCCAGTTTTGTTCAATTCCCATTTGTTTACTTGATTCTTGTTTATTTTCATCAGAAGGAATACGGTTATCCCTTTAAATGCCCTGGGAAATTTTCCAGGGTGAGGTCGTACATGGCCAGATTGACTATCATGTTTTCTATTTTAGAGCCGAAGAGAGGCTGGGAATGCCCGGGCTGTCTGGGGGTGCCTAACACCTTCCCCAATAGTACCCTAAGCCCCGTATCCAGTTCTCTCATGTTACACGATTTTACGTGATTCCCGTGGTTTTATCGTTTCGATGGTGGAAGGACACTTTCCCATCTGGTTTTCCTTATTTTCTACCCAAAAATATGGTGGTGACTCCGTTGAACGAGCCATCAACCGCACGTGGTAATGCGCTCACACAAACACCTTTCAATTCTCTGTACCTCGGTCCATCTACCGGCGGGGTCGACGGAAACCCATGGGCTTCCGGGTGATAGCTAGATGAAAGAGAGGGTACACCCATGTTAACGAACTTCAATGGGGGGCGACAGCTGGCCAGCCATCGGCATGCCAATACGAAGAACCGACAGCCGGCTACCCAGAATCCGCCATTGGTGCAGAAGGTTCGGGGAACCAGCCGGCCAGCTACCGGCATGTCGGTACGAAGAACTAGCAGCTGGCTCCCTAGAATCCCCCATTGGCGCAGAGGGTTCGGGGAACCAGCCGGCCTGCCGCCAGCAAGCTGGTATAGAAAACTAGCAGCCAGCTCCCCAGAATCCCCCAATTGGCACAGAGGGTTCGAGGACAGCTGGTACAAAAAACCGGCCACCGGCAAACCGGTATAAGAAACCGACAGCCAGCACACTGAAAACCCATCTTTGCGCAGATGATTCGGGGAACCAGCCGGCCTGCCATCGACAAGCCGATATAAAAAACCGACAGCCGGCTCCCAGAAAACCCATTTTTGCACAGATGATTCGTGGAACCAGCTGACCCGCCGCCGACAAACCGGTATATAAAAAATCGGCAACCGGTTCCTGTTTCCCGGGAAATGTAAGTCTACATTCCCGATGCCCCAGAAAGATTTCTAGGATGACGCTTCTGGCATGCGTCCTTGCAGGCGGCAGCCGTTCAGGTGTACGAAGAAATACAACCTAGCAGTTCTCATCTGCCGGGAAATGTAAGTCTACATTCCCGATGCCCCGAAACATTTTTCGAGATGATGCCTCTGGCATGCATCCTCACCGACGACAGCCGTTCGTGTATAAGAACAAGTACAACCTGGTGGTTCCCGTTTCCCGGGAAATGTAAGTCTACATTCCCGATGCCCCGAAAAGATTTTCGGGATGACGCCTTCGGCATGCGTCCTTGCCGGTAGTGGCCGTTCAGGTGTACGAACAAGTACAACTCGGCGGTTCCCGTTTCCCGGTAAATGTAAGTCTAGATTCCCGATTCCCCGAAAAGATTTCCAGGATGATGCATCCAGCATACATCCTTGTCGGCGGTGGCCGTTCGGGTGTACGAACAAGTACAACCCGGTGATTCCCGTTTCCCGGGAAATGTAAGTCTACATTCCCGATGCCTTGGAAAGATTTCTGGGATGACGCTTCCGGCATGCGTCCTTGCCAGCGGCGGCCGTACGGGTGTACAAACACACGACCCGACGGTTCTTGATTTCCGGAAGGAGCGGAGCCACCTTTCCGGGATAAGGCCACCAGCATGCATCCGCGCCGGCCCTAGCCAATTGTTAACGCAAGTTCTCATCTCCAATCGGGGGGGGGGATATGACACGGTAGTTGGTACATTCAGCCGACTGTCCGGTGGCCCAACCGGCTGCCTCACCCAACCTTCAATTCTTCCGCAGAGAGGTCCATAAGGGTAACCATTGTATCTTCCTCTCCCCTATTCATCACCAGACCTGATGCAATAAAGTTATTCCTCCCAATCCCCTAGAAAGTTTTCCAGGATGAGGCCATGTGTGGCCAGACTGATTGTCACGGTTTTCCGTTTTAGAGCCGAAGAGAGGCCGGGATTGCCCGGGCTGTCTGAGTGTGCCTAACACCTTCCCCAACAGTACCCTGAGCCCCGTATCCAGTTCTCTCATGTTACACGATTTTACGTGATTCCCGTGGTTTTATCGTTTCGATGGTGGAAGGACACTTCCCCATCCAGTTTTCCTTGTTTTCTACCCAAAAATAAGGTGGCGACTCTGTTCAACGAGCCATCCACCCCATGTGGTGGTGCGCTCACACAAATACCTTTCAATTCTCAGTACCTCGGTGGGGAGACTCGGCGGAAACCCATGGGCTTCCGGGTGATAGCCGGATGAAAGAGAGGGTACCATGGGGATAAATCTCGTATAAGTCCGAGGGTTATCTGGGTTAATCACAGAGTTATGTGAGGGTTATTGCCCTGTGAACCAAATCTGGTTCTGTTTGCTGGGAAATGCAATTGTTAAGTACAAGGATTATTGAAATTAAACAATGTTAATCATCTGAGTGAGATTAAATGTTATTTCATAATTTGAATGATTTTTAAAGATAAATACAATTTAGTGAATTAATGAAGGAAAATTTTTTTAAAAAAGAATGCAACTCATAGAATTGCACGATTGTAACAAGTGTGTTCATAAAAAGGTTAATTTCTCTAAAATGGTTTAATTCAATGGGTGTTGTGTTATATTTATCCATCAGACTGCAAATTGAAAATTTTCAAGGGTTTAGAAAATCATGGCATTTGTTCAAATTTAAAACGCACAACAATTAAGGACACACAAATTTAAAAAACAACATACACCATTTGAAGTACATACATAATTAAAATCTTAAAACATGTCATTTAAAATGTTGAAGGGTACAGCATGAGAGAGTTTTCTCTCCGCATGTTTGAATTACATCATCATCAGAAGAAGAAAATTTTTAATTACAACTCCGAAAGTCTGGATTTTATGTTTGCAACTTCTTCTTTTAGAGCTGTCAACTATTCCAACACAATGCCATCTTTTCTAATATAGAGGTTGATCCTCTCTGTTGGGATGTAGATGGTTCACTGTAGATCTGAGGTGCTGTTTGATCCTTTGTAGAAAACTGTTTCAGGTCCTTGGTAGTCAACACTCTAGATTTTAACTTTTTAATTGCCTAGGCTAATAGGTCAGAGGAGCTTGACACTAACTGGTAGATGAGATCACCATAGAATAGTTTCTTTTTGATGCTTGTGATCTTTGAAATGAAAACTCTGTACCAGTGCACCTGAATTGTATTTAATACAGCATATGTTGCAATCTTTACAAAGACAGACAACTCTACATCATGTCCAAATCTTTGATATATTGTTCTAATTAAAATCAATGCAACCATATGGGCTTTGCTTGTCATATGTTTTAGTCTATTAAATAGATTAATCCAAGGGTTTATGGCCATGCAGTTCTTCATGTCCTGTTCAGACTAATTGGCCATTGTAGAGGACTCTAGTACCTCTACACCCTCATTCCTTAGCCATAGGCTCTCATATATGAATTCAGGTGTCAAATATAATTTTACATTTGTTACATTGGATACAAAAACCCCATCCTCTTCATGCAAGTTACAATAGAAGGTAGGTACTAAATTCTCAGCTTTAAAATTATTACCTGACCTTGGGATAATTTTCAGCAGCTCCTGGAATTCTAGTAAGTCCTTGATTTCATCCATGAAATCGAAATCTACTAGTCTGCTGAAGAGAATATCATAATTCTTAATGTTCTGAAACTTGACCCTAGCCTCAGCATCCCTGAAAATCACTGAATTGGTGCCTGTGTGTTGAGTTGGCTCTGCATATTATGGGGACGATGGAGCTGATACTTCTGTAGTGGCTATACTTGGTTCTGCAGGTGGAGAATAGATCACCAATGCTCTATCTTCTTCTCCACTATGTTTTGTTTGCTGCTAGGCAAGAAACTTTGTTTGCCTTAATCCAAATTTAGCTCACATTGGACTTAAGATTGGAGGACTAATAACAATCCTCTCCTCTTGATCTTCTTCCTTTTCTTCTAAGGAATGTATTTCATTTTGCAATATTCAAAAATATAAAAAAAAAAGAAAAAAAAAAGAAAAAGAAAAGAGAAAGGTAAAAACAAAAACAAAAAAAAGATAGACAAACAACTTATACAAAAAAAAAAAAAAAACTAAAGGGAATGAATTTTAATTATTACCTAACCTTCTTCTGAAGCAAATTGAATTGCTTCAAGGATGGTTTGATTCACCCCTTCACTGTCTTGGGGTTCCAAAAATGGAACTACTGCTCCGACAGTAGCTCCTTCCTCCTGAAATTAACAAATCAGCATTTTAAATCACTTAAAAGGGGGAAATTAAAGAAAAATATGTTCAACCTAAAACCTTAACTATACTTGAATCTCCAATTGAATTTCCATTTCAACCCGAGGAGCTTCCCTAAGGACTGTTGATTCTTGTGGAGGTGGATTAGCCCTTTTGTGTTGATGAATATACTCACCTAGGGTGAGTTCATCATCACTACTTCTTGAATGTTCTTCCTCCTGCCCAACAAGTGAAATTTGCTACTTTTGCTGTTTTTGTTGTTGTGTTTCTTCTTGTTGTTGCTGTGGTGATTCCTCTAGTTATTGTTGTTGTTGTTGTTGTTTTGGTGCTTCTTCTTCTTCTTCTTCTTCTTCTTCTTCTTCTTCTTTTTCCTCTGAGTCTGTTTCAGTCCATTGTTCTTCTTGTTTTGGTGTTTCACTCTTCTTCTTCAATGCCTTTGTGAGGGTGAGGTTCCTCAACTGTTCTCTCAACTCCACATGGCTCGGATGGGCCTACCATCATCTCACTATATTACCTGAAGTTTGCCTCCCAAGGTTCTTCTTTAACTTTGACCTCTGCTGCCTTCTATAGAGCCTCAACTTCAGCCATTTTAGCAGCTTAGGTAGCCTTGTCTATAGTGTGCTTTCTCCACTCATATAGGGCACACTATGAGGCAAATTTAGCAACCTCAAAGTTCTCTCTTAGAGAGAGATATATTTGCATATAAAACTCATATTGCTCCCTCTCATCTCTGTCTTCAAGGAGACATGCAAAAATTTCATCTCTAACCATTGAGGTGTGATTTAAATCCATAATGATAGAGTGGACAACCTTCATAAACCATAATTCAGTTTTGACTAAGACAATCTGTTGATCTACAACCTTCTTGGGCCTAATGGCACATTCATCTTGCCAAGCTTGTTGAGTATAACTACTTATGGCCTGTGAAATTGCTGTGGGGAGGGTGACAAATTCTCTTTCCACCTTGGTGCGGAAATGTTGCAGTTGATACTTTAAATCTTTCAGTATCTTTTCCTTGGTTTTATCTTGTTTGAGACTACGCTTATGCCACCCAGATGATGCCATTTCAAACTACTCGAACCTAAGTAATCTCATCCACTCTTCAGTTGAAATAGACTTGGTTGGTGTTATTGTTTGCCACGGCTTGCAAAAGTAAGTCCTTATTTTAATTTTGATAGACCCTGTAGTGGCTAAATAGAATGCCTCCCTATGAAACCAAAATATGCACCTTCTCTTAATCAATTCATGTGCTAGATGATTTTTAGGGTGAGCTAATTGCTCCTGCCCTACTTCTCTCTCAATATGAGAGGCTATCTTCTCCTTAAGGAAGGTTGGCACTACGATACCAGCCTCCTTACTTTGTTTTAGACACTCAACAGTGTCTTCCCTTACCATTTTCAATTCTTGTTGCCTGATTGTGGCTTTGAGCTTTCTTTTCCCGTCGTTATGCCACATTTCAGCATTGAACTTGAACTTCTTGAAGTTCAGCATCTTTATCCATTCGTAGCTTGATGTTGGAGTAGAGGGAGGAGTAATGGAGGTGGAAGCCATGGTGTATTGTGGGAGGGGGAGAGTACTGTGAACGTAGGTCTAGAAAAAAGGGTTAATGCATGAAAAGGGCCTTAATGATTTTTATAAGATTAATCAGGTAATCAGACAGTCGGATGGGAAGATCCATAATTAATTAACAGTTTTCGGGTTTACCCATGAGGTAGTTTGAGGGTAAACCCCATTACCCTCGAACTTAGTCCGAGGGTAAGCTACAGTAGACAAAATCTTCAAATTTTTTTATTGTGCAGTCATTTTTAATCATATTAATACTCGTATATTGTGCATTTATTTTATGATTATTAGATGTATCGAGTTGAGTTTTATTTCTGATTAAATGTACTATTTATGCCTAATGAATTTTAATGAGCGATGAAGATTCCCATAGATATCTTGCATGAGGTTTTAAGTCATTTGCCAGTGAGAGAAATATGCAAACTAAGTTGTGTAAGCAAAAGTGTCGGGGCATTTATTTCAAAGCATTACTTTTGTTTGTGCCAAGTATACAAAATGAGAAATACAATCAGTGGAGTGATTTGGTATGATGCATTTTCGAGACAATATGTATATCATGAAATTGATTTTGAGGTAGGAATTCAACCTACATCACTAGAGGGAATTGAAAATATTTTAGGTTGTAATGGTGGATTAATTATTTTCAGACATTTTGGAGAACAATTTTCTAAAAAATCTAATATTGGGATTAAGAACCTTGCTACAAATATAGAATTGCTACTCCCAAACCCTAACAGAGACAAGCTTGTGTTACTTGATTCAGGTGCAGTTTTAACATTTAAGGGTATTGATAAAAGGGTAATGTACAAATTATTTTGTTGGGAGGAACCTGTCAGAAGATTTTATTGAATGTGGACTAATTGGTAATATTTGTTGGTTTATCATTTTGACAAACATCAATGACAACCTGTCAGAAGAGTTCATTTCAGAGGGAGACCAACAAACAACAGAAACCATGTGATTATCGATGGAATCATTTACTTGATAACAAGTTGTACCCGTACATTTGTTAATGAGATTACGATTATTGCCATCAATATTGAAGATGAATCAGTGCAGCTCCTACCTGTCACATACCCTATGGGAGCACTATCAAGTTCATTCTATGATTTAGTCGAGCTGGTTGTATTTGGGGGAACTAATGGAGAGCCTGAATCTTTGAGTTTAATTAGATGGTGGGATGATGATATGAAATTTGAAATTTGGTGGGTACAGGACATTACAAAATGGGAATGGAATCGAGTCTACATTGAATTGCAACTGGAAGATTTGGGAACACCTAACATGCCATTTGTAGGAAGAATCAAGGCTTTTTGTTTCATCAATGGAGACACTCTTATTTATTGTGCTTGGGATAATCTTACAAGATCCAGCTAGTTGATGGAGGCTGTAATGCTGAACTTATTTATCAATTAAGCTTGCCTTCTTCTACAGTGTGGTTCCATGAATTAATTCCCTATGTAATTACTTTGTAAGACTGTGCGTAATATTTTCTGTCTACCCACGTGTTAGTTCGAGAGTAAACTTGTTTACCCATGAACTTGGCCGTGGGTTGTTTCAAAAACTCCCCTGTTGAACACTTGCAATGTTTGTTATTTCCTTTGGAACGTTTTTGCTATATTGTGCTTAAAACTAAATGAACATCTTTGTTGTTTTATTGCATGTTTATGAAATCTGAAATTTTATGTCATTTACTACAATTGTAATATTATTGTAAATAGATGTACCTATGCATGACAACATGAAATGGTAGCTAAAGCTTATTTAATGACGGTACACTGTGCATGACAACATGAAATGGCAACTAAAGCTTATTTAATGATGGTACATAAGCAAATCTTCTTTTATATTTAAATGTTGTATGTCAGGTTGGTCTAGGGATTCATCTTATAGGTTAGCCAGAACACCTACAAGAAAAACAATTATGGCTGCCCCACAGCAAGAACAACCTATAGAATCAATAATAGGTAGTATGTTTTACCCTAATTTAATGGATGAATCTTCTTGCATAACACTACCTGAATGTGCTAATGACAGATTTGAATTAAATTTCAATTACATCAACCAGTTACCAAAATTTCATGGATTTGAAAAAGAAGATGCCTATTGGTTTTTAAAAGAATTTAATGAAGTTTGTAATATGATGAAAGTACCAAACATGACTGTTGATGTAATTAAATTACGATATATGTCTTTTGCTTTAAAAGATAGTGCAAAAAGATGGTTATATAGTTTTCAACCGAATTCTATTATCACTTGGAATCAATTCAGTTCTGAATTTCTAGGAAAATACTATCCAATGCATGTCACAATTAAAAGGAAAAATGAAATTTTAAATTGTAGGCAGAAATCAGGAGAACCCTTTTGGAAATATTTTGCAAGGTTTTGAGATCTTCTAGCTTAATGCCCACATCATGAAGTAGAGAAAGTGACCCAACTCCAAACTAATTATGAAGGAATTGATTATCACACAAAGACACTCTTAGAATCTTCGAGTCAAAATGGATTTCTGAACCAAAGAATAGATAATGCTTGGAAATTTTTAGAAGATCTAGCCAAAAGAATTGCCTAATGGGAGAGTGCTGCTGAAGTAAGTCAGGAACAAATTCCTACCCCAAGGGGAGTCCATATTGTTGAACCATATGTTGCTTTAGAAGCTAAGATGGCTAGCTTGATACATAAAATTGATGAACTACAACTTAAACAAAAGAATGAGCCTACCATGCCTAAATGTACATGTTACTTTGCCATAGGTCATGTCGTAGATGATTGTCCTATTTTAAATGACTCTGAAGATGTTAATGTTATATTTTATAATCAATGTAACAATTTAAATTTCAATCCTACTTATAATTCTAGGTGGAGAAACCATCCTAATTTTTCATGAAAAAACCCAGGCCAACAACCACCTCAATCTGTAAGATAGCCTTTTATTGAACAAAATGCAATGAACAATAGTTCTTTAAATTTAAATCACAACCAACCTGTTCATGATTAGACTTTTGAGAAACAATTAACAAGCTTAATGCAAAAAGTAGACTCAGCATTAAAATCTAATCCCCAAACTACTGCACATGATCAAGCTATTAAATGAATTGAAACACAATTGAACCAAATATCTAATTCACTAAATTTGAGAAACAAAGGTGCTCTTCCAAGTCAATCTATGCCGAATCCCAGTTTACCTGATGGGCACATAGCTCAGGGAGGGGATGTGCAACACCACTCAGCTTAAGCCAATAAGGCTGTAGTTTGGTAGTGTTTGTTTATAAACCACTTGATTTTCTTGTGAGCCATTAAAATTCCACAAGCATACGTATATAAGTGCACTGTTCTTATTTCTTTTGTATTGTGTCTAAAATATATATATATATATATATATATATCACCTCCATATCACCATATTTTATTGATGCATAGTACTTGTATTTAATTTCTACAGAATTACTTATGCATTTCACATGCTTCATCCTATTAAGTTTAGTGCATTTTTCAGCATGCATCACATTTTCATGTTTGATGTTGGGGGATGTTTATTATATTTAGTATTTATCGTGAATTTTCCTTTCTATACTAAACTTTTCCATTTACATTGAGGACAATGCAAAGTTTAAGTATGGGGGGAAGGTTTATGTTTAAGTAGTTTAAGTATATTAAAACTGTTCAAAATTTTACAAATTTTACAAATTTTCTTTTATGATATTTGTGGTTTTCTTTGATTTTCACATCTTTAATATCTTTTATGTTTTTCTCGAGAATAAACCTTGAGGAATGTAAGTTTCAAGTGTTGCTATTAGAATTAATGGAAAGACCCTATTATATTGAGAAGAGAATTTCCAGAGCCAATTCCAAGTAACCTATTGCCCTTAGATGAGATGGATTTCAGATTAACTTGTGCAATAGGTTGAGTCTTCCTGTTTCATTTGAATTAATGCCTTGTTAACCTAGTTGTCTAAAGTGAATTATGTTCCTTTCTCATTACCATGTTTGAGTGGAGAGATAACCTATGTCAAGTGCCACCATAAAAAATGATCATGACATGAAAATTTTTCCATTTTGGTGAGCATTATCCTAAGCTATCTCCCAAAATTTTCTGAGTTAGAAGTTATGTGAAGGAAGGTAGCAAGAGTACGAGCTTTAATGCATCATGGAGTTTACTTGGGAATTAGGCTATGGAGATATAAGGTGGTGAAATTAATCGATTACAGGTCATTTATTAGTTCAAAGTGTGCAATGCTAGTTATGTCATTTACTTTGTGTTATTTGTACTATTTTTTTAAAAAAAAGAAGAAAAAAAAGATGATAAATGAAAGGAAAAGGAGGTACTAAAAAAAGAAAAAAAAGAAAAAGAAAAAAGAAAAACAAAAAATTTAAAGGATCATTGTTAGTATGGGTAGAAAAAGGGGAATATTTGAAGTCATTTGGGATGTGAGAATGAAGTGGAATGATACTATATCAACTAGTTAACATTCTGAGTGATGGTGTATTATTACCTTATCTCTTGTCAACCGGCCAAAGCATTTTCTAATATCTTAGAAAGGAAGGGAGTATCTTAAATTACCCTCTTTTGTTGGTGAGATGTGTGTGTCTGTTTTAATGATTTAATTTCTGATTGAGAGTGGTGAAGGTGTGAATTCCTCTTGCTTACACAAGACAGATGGTTCTCATGAATAGGTGACTTCTTGTTCACAATTTAAATGAGTCTATTCAATTTAAGGGTAAGGAGCGGGAGTGTTGTAAGACTGAGCCACCTCATTCCCCTGAAATTGTTCTAGCAACAAGTGATTCAAACGATCCTTAGGTTGGTTTTGTTTCTCTTCTTTCTTTCTCTTTTTATTTGTTTCTTTAAACTTTGTGGGTGTATCCACTAAAAACCCTCCGAAGACACAACTCCGCCACTAGGGTAACCTAGGGGTTTAAAAGCTTGTTGCACCAGCTAAGTGCAGTCGTGTTCCCTATGAAAGTGGCCTAGCATAGTTTTAGTTAATTTTATAGCCTTTATTACTTTCATAGTTTTTATAGTTTCACTTTAGTATTTTGTTAAGGGACTAGCAAAACTTAAGTATGGGGGATTTGTTCAGACTCAAAAGTGTGCATTTTATTGATATTAATTCATGTGTTTTAATGAGTTCTAATTACATTTTGCATTGAATTATGATTATTACAAGAGTAACTGTACTTTTGAGCATTATGCACATTTATTCACTTTAATGATGCATGAATTAAGTTTTGAGTTGTTAATTATGTTTGTGTTGATTACCTATTGAGAAAGGAATGAATGATTGATAGTTGACTCTTTAGGTTGCTTATAAAGTGATTAATCCATAGAAAAAAATCGTGATTTATCTCTAAGTGTAGAGTCCGAGGGTTAAGCTGTTTACCCATGAACATATGTGAGGGTAAATTGGATTACCCTTGAGCCTATACCCTATTTGTTCTATGCGATAAATTTCATTGATGTAATAGCAATTGCAATCATAGTTAAGGCTTAAATGTTATGAATTATTTCTCCTGTAATATGATGTGTTTCACGAAAGGTATTCTTTAAGTATATGTAGGAGAATTCGATGAGTAATTGCAGGGAAATGTGTAGAAGAGCAGAATTGAGGATTTTAACTTAGCTGAAGCTCAACCAAAGAGAACGTGGACAGACAGGTTAAAGAAATGGCTTGCATGGAATGATCTCCCACAATTGGACATGCACCACGTCCTTGTTAACTGATAGCTCGTGAACTGCCATTCCTCACATCTATAAAATAGTCTCATAGCCATGAAACTAATCCCCCCTTCTTCTTCCTCCATCTGCCATTCACAGAGCATTCTCCATCTTCTCATCTTCCACCCTCCCACCCACTCATCTCTTCTGAGAGGAGATTGACAACCTCCTTTTCTCCAACCATTCGCGTAGTGCATTTGCTGTTCTTTTCTTAACCTAAGTGTATCCTTGAAGGAGAGACTCTTAGCACTGACTACTTCCTCCTCTGTTCCTTGGTGTAATTGCAGAATGATGCCCAAAATCTCACTGTAAGGTCGAAAGGAAGGCCTACAAGATTGATGACTAGGTGGACCAGAAGTAAAGACAGAGAAGTTCCTAGCCTGAGCAAGTTTCGAAGGAAGAAATTATAGTGAAGCATTAGGTGTTCTTTCCATTTTCCTTTTCTTTATTTTTACTTTACCTTTATATTTACACTCGAATCTACAAACACCCACTTTATCAACTCAATTACGGTAATTAGATATTATTTTTAGGTTTACTATGATGTTGAATGTTGCACTTTAATTTTACAAATTATTTGCACTGTATTGTGTTTAATGCATTGTGTTGTTTGTTGTATTTTAAAATATCTAGAAAGACCAAAAATATAAGTATTCCACTCTTAGAAGTTTCAGCTAATTCGAATCATACTATTTAAACATCTGAAACTCACCATTTCGCACAACCCTCGTGTAAGCTTAAGGGCAAAGACGTTTACCCACGAGCTACCTCGAGAGTTAAGTACTTTTTCTGTGCAAAACGATAAATTTTATGCAAATTGAAGTGTATAGTGTTAAAACTTAAGAAGAATTAAATATTTGGAAGTAAAATTCACTGGATAGAGTATTTCAGTGTAAAATTCAAATTAATTACTAAAAGACTAAGTTTAAAATCCAAATATTCTAAGTGGTGAAGAAATTAAAGTTAATGAAAGAACTCTCTGGAAGGTATAATGCATGAGGTACTTAAAGAGCATTCTAGCGATTAATTGGAACAGAGCAACTGTGATATTGCTTAAAAGATATTTAATCACGTGTTCCATTAATTGAATACACCAATTTAGCTAAACACCAAGTAAAACTAATCCCTGTGGACAAACCCGTACTTGCACACTAATTACATCTGAACCCGTGCACTTGCAATGAATTAAAATATTTTGCATACACAATTTTTATAAGAATTAAATTACAAGTGTTGTGCAAAAGCGGAACAGACATACAAGATAATAAGCACTTAAACATTGAAGCTCTCCGAGAATGAAAGCTCCCCCTGCATAAAATACTTCACCTATCTAAAGAATATGCTTGAAGCAAAATAAGTGTGATATATTTTGAATCAAGTTCGTAAGATGTAAAGCCATAAAGACATTCATATAAAAACATTCATTAAAGGATATTGATATCTAAGGATTTTTGTTCTAATTTTGAACATAATTTAAATCCAAAATTCAAATATCCTTTTAACTCTTTTAAAAATTTGCTAAATTATATCCTTCAACATCCTTAAGCAAAAATCACTCTACATATATATCGACTTATTGAAAAATTCCAACAATCATAGGAACATTATAAATCAACTTATCTTAGTATAGGACTCAAAATCATTGAAAACTATTATCCATAGAATTTCTCTATTTGAAGAGAATATGAAAATATTACATGTAACTTAGAAAACCTCAAAATTAACTAATATAAACATCAAACATTAATATTCATTCATGAATAATTTTCAACTTTAGGTTAAGTATTGAAAACAGTGAGAGATGGATTTCAAATCGGTAATCTAATTTTGTTTTGGAATTGAGAGATTTCAAATCTAGTAGAAGATGAAAATCTGATTACGTAATTTTCTGATATATAAGGAAATTTTAAGTAATTCTTAAAGTACATCATTTAATCATGATATAGTTATAAATTTATGCTACATCATAATTTATCAAATTGCAAAGTCCTTTTTAATGTTATTGTTACACCTTAATACAGATATTCTTATCTAAGTTCACAATTTTGAACTTTAAGAAATTCTAATTTTTTTTCAAGATATAATATTCAACATTCCATGAGATTCAAGGGGATACATATTTTGCTAAATTTACTAAATTCATTTATTCGGACTTCTAATAATTTTAGTGTTTATCAAAATCTATCGTGTTTATCCAAACCCATCACAACTATCACTAAACCGAAATTTTAAAATGCAAACTAATGATAAGAGAGTTCATTTAAATAGATTGCTATTTCTATTTTCAAGTCTCACATACTATGAAATTTATTTATAATTTCAATCCTTTAACATATTTTTCAAATATGTAACAAAAACATCATTTCCTTAATCATCTAGTAACTTTCCACATAATGAATATGATTCTATATTAGAATTATGCTCATAGTGAAAATGAAATACAAAACTACAATGAAGTCTACATTAAGTTGATTCATATTTGGACTTATTCTAATTTTTAAATTGTTTAATCATATAGTCAAAGATGATAGCTCCCCCTAAGTGTGAGCCATCTCATCTATTAGATTTTAAACCATGGTAATCATAAGTTATTTATATATAATTTTAAGATCACTACAACTTTTTCTTATAGGCAAGTTAAAACAATAAGAGAAAATGTTCATAGCTTGCTAGTTTCCCATCCTTCTTTCTTATTTCCTATAAGTCATGTAGAAATTAAGGACTTTGGTACCCACATTTTCTTGGGTCCCTAGGGTTAGTTCTCAAAATATTGAATTTATTTCCAATGAGTAACCATATTTTCTTTTCATTTCTTTTTAGAACAAATACATAATCACCATTATAAACTCTTCTAATAAATCCACCACAATATGGAACATCATCAAACTTGTATGATGGTCTATATGCAAGAATGCACTTATACATATGCACTCTATCATATGCAATGTCTCTAGATGCATTTCTTGACAATTGTTTGATTTTATTTTTTAACATGTATCGTCTCATGCAAAGAATCATTTTCCTTTTCAAGTTCAGAAATACAAGCAGTGTTTTTTTTTCTTTCTATCAAAGCTCTATTTTCCTTTCTAAGATTTTCAATTTCAATTAAAATCCTATCATTTTCTTGTTGAAAATTATCAACACAAGAAGTTTCCTTTTTCAATAATTTCTTTTGTTCTTTGTACTTATCATGCATGGTAAAATATGCATCCATGGGTTCATCATAATCATAGTTATCATTTTCATTATCAATAGAGTTTTGTGAATTGGAGTGTACCTTGTCTTCTTGTGCTATGAAGTACACGTTGGCTTGATCTTCCTTTGAGGTATCTGATTTGTCATTGAGATCATTTTGCGTATTCTTCAACATACTCTTATTTTTCTTCCTCTTTTTCTTCAAGTTCTTCCTCCTCCTTTTTGAAGATCGAGGTTTCATTTCTAAGTTTTGTTTAATCTCTTGTTGAGCTCTTGGAATTTCAATTAAGATTTGTGTGTCTCCGTCTTGACTTCATCTTCATTTCTTGTTTCTTTCAATTGTTTTTCAATACTTCTCCAAGCATCATAAGAAATGCTACACTCAGAAACACGGTTAAACCTTTCTTCATCCAAAGCACAATACATGATATTCAAGGCCATCATAACATCTAAGGAAACAATTTTCTTATCATTTTCATTCATTAGCATATATGGCTTGTTTAAACATGGTGAACTATTTTCAACAATATTTCACAAATCAAGATTCACAGATTTAAAAAATATAGTCATTTTTCATTTCCAAAACTCAAAATTCAAGCTATCAAACATGGGTGGTTTATTAATATCATGTCCCTCTTATATTTGAGCGGCCTAGTGTTTTTGTGATTATTAGATCAACAAAAGCAACCTTTCTTTGATACCAATTGTTAGGATTGATCATGGCCACTAGAGGGGGGTGAATAGTGGTTTTACAAATTTAAAAAAACTTTTGTATAAATTAATCCAAGAATACAAAGTAAACGAAATATGAACAATAAAATCGATATGAGATTGAAACAAATAATTTGAAATAAAATCGAGTACGAATTTCAAAATAAGAAGTCGTGTGTATAGTTGATTTGATGTGGAAACAATAATGAGAATGCGGAAATAAAAGCACACAAAATTTTTAGGTAATTCACCAACTGGCTACATCCATCCCAAGCTTAAGAAGCTTGAGCCTAATTTAATTACTATTAGAATGATTACAAACTAAGTGTTTAAGGTCGGACACCCAACCAACTATAACAAGGATTTGTGGTCACACCCTCCAACCAACACAAAACCAAGAGTTTAAGGTCAAACTCTTCAACCAACCAAGGATTTAGGTTGAATCCTCCAACCAACTAAGGATTTAGGTCAAATCCTTCAACCAACAAGGATTTAAGATCAAATCCTTCAACCGACTAAGGATTTAAGGTCGAATCCTTCAACCAACAAGAGTTTATGGTCAAACTCTTCAACTAACAAGAGTTTAAGGTTGAACTCTTCAACCAACAAGAGTTTAATGTTGAACTCTTCAACCAACAAGAGTTTAAGGTCAAACTCTTCAACCCACCACTCCAAAATGGAGTACCCACGTGTGTTTAGGTTGAACACACATCAAACTAACAAGAGAAACGAAACCAATCCCTTTTAGTGCAATCAGAATGTGTTCACCTCGAAGGAGCGTAGAAATCAGACTTTAAGCTTTTACACCTTCAAGATTTCCTCCTATCGAAGCACGAAAATCTGTTGAACTGAGTTCGAGACATGAGCACCAAAGCCATAAGAATGAGAGTGAAAATTCGTGAGTGAATGATGTGTAAAAATGATGAATCGAACTCCTATTTATAGATGCAAACTTAACTTAAGACCTATCCAAAATCGTTATAACGAATTTTAAATTCGTTATAACATTTTTTTACAGTTTTCGCAATATTTAAAAGATTCATTGTACCAAATTGGTGTTCCAAAAATTTTGTTATAACATTTTAAAAATTGTTATAACAATTTTCCTACATGTCAAATCTTGAATTTTTCAAATCTAATTTTAAGGACTAAATCTTTTCAAAAAGTTTCCTAATAAGTGACAAATTCAAAATTTGTTATAACGATTTGAGAATCATTATACCGATTTTGTTTGATTATTTAAAATTACGGATTTTCCTTTATTGAATTTCTAAGTAAATATATTTTCAAAATCTTTCCTAAGTATTATTTGAATTTCAAAATTCGTTATAATGATTATGAAAATCGTTATACCAATTTTTCTAAAATTCCTTAATCTACGGGATTTTCTCTTACGAACTTATTTTCAAAATATTTCCTAAGTTTTGGAACTCAATCAAAATTCGTTATAACAATTTTTCAAATCGTTATACCGAATTTCTCAGATGTAGAGTCATGTGATTTAACAAATAAATAGTGAATTGTTATAACGATTTTCCAATCGTTATTCTGATTTTCCTTTTGTTGATTTTTATGTGTGTGGACTTATAATCTAAATAAGTGACCTAAACTAATGTTCAAATCTTTTTAAATGAGTGTATGTACTCGTGGCTCTTCTTTATTGGCTTTAATACTATCATCTTTAATTCTTCAAAAATTCTTTGGCTTTCTTCATATAATTTCTTCATTCCTCCTTTATGACTTTATAACTTTATATCTTGAATTTGGTTTCTTCATGTCTTCATTTGCTCAATGTCAAGTTATTTGATATCATCAAAACTTATAAAAGGTGAGTTCTCAACATCTGACTTATCCTATATAATTTCTTGCAATTATATACTTATCAAATAAAGATGGATCTAATAACTTTTTTGATATATTCCTGTCTTTCCTTACTGTAAACTCATGTAACACCATACAAACTCTTTATCGAAGAAATTGCTATTGCACACATCATATTCCAAACTGTTAACAACACCTTTCTTTTTTTCTTCTCTTTTGTTCTTACCTATGTATCAACACATGCATGATGAACTTTCAATTCAAAATCATCATCCATTTGTTACAAAAATCCCTGTAAACATTCCAATGTTAATAATTAATATAGAATACAAAAAGTACGTAGAGATAACTTTCATATTGTTCATACATGAAAAGTACAGAGCATTCACAATACCATCACATATCATTCAAACTAGAGAAAACAACATAGACAACTGATATTGTTCATAAATGAAAATTACATACTTCAAAGCAGAAATGAAAACATACATACAAGCCACATTGTTCATATAATTCATGAAAATCACATGCATATCATCTACTTCAAATTGTACTTAAGCCATTCTTTCCACATGTCAGGAGGGAGGCCTAGGAATTGATAATGCTTACCATTTTCAAAAAGCTCCATAGACCTAAATATGTCTTCCTCTTCCAAGTTTGACATGTTCAATAATATATTCTACATTTTGCTATCATCTTTATCATTCTTTTCCATGATTTTAATTTTTTTTAAGCATTTGTATTTTCTACTCTTGAGCTTCTACTACATGCTCCATGAATTTTTCAACATTTCCATTGGTCTATGCATCGTCTTCAAAAAATTTACAAAACATGACAGAAACATCTTTGATTGAGTCAGCAATGGCTTGTTGTGACTCTCCATGTACATATGCTCGTTTTCCTTTTTTTTCTTTGAAGGTGTTCCTCCTATACAATTCTTGGAGAACCTTCATTCACTTCTATATCACCACATAAAGGTATTTGAGTAGATGATGCATTGAAAGTCTCTGTGTGATCCACATTTTCTTCAGTCGTACTCATTGCAAAATCTAATGGAGCCATGGTAGAAGATCTTGTTGCAATAATGCTTTCAAAAATGATGCAAAATTGATCATAAATTGTGCAGGCTTTACCTTTACATGCAGCACATGTAGGGTGTTTCTATAACAAACAATTCGAAAGGTAAAGTTACATATCAAAAATAGCAATCATATGTGCAAATAAATTAGAACAAATTTAATAGTTCTAACCTTTACAAATGATTGCCAAACTTCATTGGAGATGTCTGCATGACCATAAACACAATTTCATCACCAACAACTTTGATTGCCAATTTTTGAAATAACAAAAAAAAAGAATCATTGTGGTCGAACATACCCAAGATGAACAATGAGCAAGCAAACAATTTTCATGAGGAGGAGGGCGGAGATCGTTGGGTGAGCAGATGATTTTTGTGAGGAGGAAGAGAGCAGAGATCATTGAGGAGGAGGGAGGAGATCGTCGAGAGAGCAGAATGATTTTCATGAGATGAAAGAGCCGGTGTGAGTCGAGTGACCATTTTTCTTATCAATTTGCAAGGTCGGGGTTGAGACAATTTTTTTCCATCCCCCCTTATACAATATTTTTCCCACCATTCCCCTTCTCTTAATATTTGCAAATTAAAATTACCATCTGCCATTAGTACTTTATCATGCTCAACCCACAACATCACTAAGATTCCATCAATCAAAGCCTCAAGTTTTGTGGCATTTTCGAAACTCACTCACACTTGTGGGAAGTCCTTGTAAAAGTATTTGCACTATATACCTTTTTATTTCTTTTGTTGTATTGGGACTATTAGATGGTTTGGGGTCATCCTAGCTGTTCAATAGTCCTTTAAACCTATCCCTTGTACTTCACTGATGATTAATTAGAAAATCATTTGTTTCTTCCACACATTCATCGCATTTCTCTTTTTCTTCTTGTGTACCTTAAACTTCGCTCGTCACCACTAAAAGCTACATTGGTATCATTCCTCCTTGCACAACAAGATGGTATTAGAGAGATTGATGTGCCAATGATTTATGTGATTGTACCTTCATTGAAGGACAGTTGACAAAAAAGATACTTTCGCCACCTCCATTGCATAACTTGATTTCTTGTCCAACACCTTTGGGTGGATAGATGTTTCAATGAGTGTGGCACACTATTGTTTGTTGAAAAATCGGAAACAACAACTGTTGTTTGTTGAAAAATCGGAAACAACAAATGCACTGACCACAAACTCCTCAACTAGAGATACAACCCAACACAAACTATCGATTGGAGAAATGAACTTGGATGATGACAAACAACCCACACATCACAATCTATCAATTGAAGAAAAGGACGGTCAATGAAGTTATCACTACAAGAAAAATGACCTTTTGTGATGGCCAAAATCATCTCAAAAACCCCAAAAACTGTCACCAATAATGTATTTGTGACGATTCTTGTGACGGTCACAAACTGTAGCCACAGAGGCCATCACAAATACTTTGTGACAGTTTTAAAAATCATCGCATATACTGTACTTGTGACGGCCAAGAACTGTCACAAATAATCTAATTAACCATCACAAATGGTCATTTAAAAAAAATTTAACGAAAAAAAATACTTTGTGATGGCTAGAAACCATCACAAATACTCTAATTAGCCACCACAAATGGTCATTTAAAAAAATTTTAATGAAAAAAAAATACTTTGTGACAGCTATAAACTGTCACAAATACGTTGGGACGGCCAAAAATGCCATCACAATGGCCGTCACAAATAATATTAAAAAATAAAAAAAAATATTATAAAAATCTATTAAAATCTTGTAATTCATGTACCTGTAATATTCTTCATACATGAAATTTTTTTTAAAAAAATACATTCTACATACCAAAAATTCATACACAATTCACATATTTACTTTTTCATATATGTCTCAAAGTACATACATTATCAATACTTAATAATCATACAACATTTAACCAGTTCTACAAAAAAGGTATTTACATTCTAACAAGTCCACATTCCTCCATTCCTAACTACTTAAGTAATAGCATCCTACACAAAATTAAAAACTGTTAAGTTGGTGTAAAATGGATACATGCATAAAAGAGAATTAACTTAACCAAATGAGAGCATGACATAAGATATGAGAAAACATAAAACATGAGTTAATTAAATTTCAGCACAAGCATTTCAGTGCATACAAAGAAATTGACAACAAAAAATTTTTGCATTTACTTCAACCGTGGAATTAAAATATAGAACATCAGACCTACAACAAATTCATTGAATTTCAAAATAAATGTCAACATAAGAAATAGATAGCCTCCCTATTTATTAAGTTAATGCCCCACAACAATAATAAAAAATAACACAAAAATAAATATTTTACAAGTGAATTAGTAAAATATCTTACCTTGAAACAATTATCTTCATTTAGGTTTCACCTACAACAATAATAACCAATAACATAAAAATAAATATTTTACAAGTGAATTAATAAAATATCTTACCTTGAATTAATTATCTTCATTCAGGTTCCACCTACAACAATAATAAACAATAACACAAAAATAAATATCATTCAAATTTTAAGTAATAAATTAATTATAACAGTAAAAAATATACCTACGAAACTACAAGGCCATGCAATATTAGACCCTATTACATCTCTCATTCTCTTATTTCTTCCATAAGGTCGTAATACGGGTGCATTATGATTCAAAACAACTTTAATTACAACTTCACACCATCCTAGGCCTAGAGAAGTTTCCCCAATCCTTTTATTAGGATCTTCACTTAATAACATTCCTCTAGCCAAGATGGATGTGCCATTTGTAATTTTACATGGTATACATTGCCCCAATGAAAAAATATTTAACAAAAATATTGTAATATAAACAATCAATAATAACATAAAAATTTTAATACTAATTTACCTCTTCAATAGGTATTTGAGATGATGACGGTCCACATTGATCAGTTGACATTTGAATGCTACCACGTGTTTATAAAAAAACATGAAAAATTAATATTAACAAATATATATGATTATATGATAACTTATGTAACAATATTTATCTAGTATTACCTGCTGGAGAAGTAATTCTTACATATATTTCATTTGACTTCTCATTTCAGCTATTTCGACTTCGAATTGATGCATTTTATTACAATCAGCTTGCTTCTCATTGTTGTCTACTAATGTATAATGTTGTGTGGATGGTTTGTGTGGATTTTTACCTAACAAGTGGGACCTAATCCCAATCCTCGTACTCAACCACGCGTTTCTTTGCCAAGCACTTGTGATAAAATATCAAAATCAGCAACGTTTGAACTGCTTCCTTGTTCTTCAACTGGGCTTTGTTTAAGTCGTTGAATTTCATCCTACACAACATGGATAATAAAGATGATAAAAAACCATCTAAGCTCATTAGACACATTTTCCATTTTTTCTTCCCACATGATTCGCACCTACATGATACAAACAACATTAACTTGTAATATACCACAAATTTGTATTGAGACATGGTACACCAATAAGCTTCATACTGTGTTACATATATGTTGTGCCAACCATTCTGGAAATTCTGAAGAATGTATTCGTTACACTTCCCACGCACAGGCACAACGATGTTGCGATCTTGCAAGTTGGAAATGTTCCCTACATCGAATATGACGATAAATGTTAATAATATTAATTGATATATACCTTAATGAATTAAATTACAACAAAACTTACTAACGAAATTCATCAATCTCATTACAATTGCCAAGAACAGTTCGATGTGCCAATTGTAATGTGTGATAATCCAAATCATGCAATACCTCACCACATAAAAATCGAGCACTTCTGGCAAATATGTCCCATCCTTCATTATCGTGTATTGTATCTTGCAAATCATCATTTCTTGAAACTTTATTAAATATTGTTGGAACACTTTGCAGGTATCTTGAACAAAATATCATAGACTCCATGGCTAGATAGCCTTCAGCAATTGAACCTTCCGGATGACGTGTATTACATGCATATGATTTTAGTTTGGCAAGATACTTACACATAGCAACACATTAATGTGAATTTTGATAAATATTTTAAAAGTAAGGATAATGTCTTCATTACCTTTCTATTGGATACATCCATCTATATTGCACAGGTCCTGCCAATCTTGTTTCTTTTGCTAAATGAATGGGTAAATGTACCATTATATCAAAGAAGGAAGGTGGAAAAATTGTCTCAAGTTTACATAAACATTCAGCAACTTCATCATCCAATGTGACAAATTTCTCAGCAGTTGCATTCTTTGAACATAAATCTTTAAAAAAATTACATAATTGGATAAGCACATCACTAACACTGTATGGCAAACATCTCCTCACCGCAAGAGGAAGTAATTGTTGCATTAGTATGTGATGATCATGAGTTTTAAGTCCTACAATCTTCTTGGAGTCAATATTAATACATTTGGAAATGTTGGAAGCATAACAATCAGAAACCTTAACTTGCTTAAGAACCTGACAAAATAACTTCTTTTGCATCTTATTCATTGTGTAACATGCATCTGGAATGTGTCCTATATCATTTTTATCAATGTATAGAGAACTAATACCCATTTCAACCATATCTAGACGTGCTTCTTTTGTATCTTTAGTTTTTCCTTCTATCCCAAGTAAAGTTTCTATGATTTTGTCAAAAAAATTTCGTTCAATGTGCATCACATCCAAATTATGTCGTATAAGTAATGTTTACCAATGTGGTAAATCAAAGAAAATACTTTTCTTCTTCCAATTAAAACTTTCATCACTGCTTTCAATCATTTTTCTTTTTTTGGTCACAACATCACCCTTGCCTAGGGTGAAAGTAAGGCTGTTAACTTCAAATAATACCTCTGAACCTAAAAGTGCTATTGGTGGTGACTTGTCTTCAATTGTCCCATCAAATAATGATTTATTTGCACGATATTTATGATCATTTGGAAGAAATCTTCGATGCCCCATGTAACAATACTCTTTGCTGTGTTTCAATCTATGAGAACATGTAAATTTATGACAAGATGGACATGCATATGCTCCATTCGTACTCCAACCAGATAACATAGCATAACCTGGGAAATCATGTATGGTCCACAAAAGTGCGGCACACATTTGAAACACCTCTTTCTTTGATTTGTCATATGTTTGTACACCTTCAACCCATAACTTCTTCAAGTCATCTATTAATGGTTGCATGTAAACATCAATAGCAACACCAGGTGAAGATGGCCTAGGAATAAGCAGGGATAACATCATGTTGTGATGTTTCATGCACATCCACGGAGGTAAATTGTAAGGAATTAAAATGATCAGCCAAATACTATATTGAGTAGTCATTGTTCCAAAAGGATTAAATCCATCAGAAGCTAACCCCAACCTAACATTACGAGGTTCCATACTAAAAGAAGCATGAATTTCATCAAATGTCTACCATGCTGGAGAATATGCAGGATGCCTCATCACATTATCGTTTGTATGATCTTCATTATGCCATCTCATTAAACTAGCTATTTTGGATGACATGAATAACCTTTGTAGTCTTGGAATAATTGGAAAATACCTAACTTTTACTGGAGTTCTTTTCTTCTTAGATGACATGATTTCTTTGGTCTTCCATCTTGATTTGCCACACTTTGGACATGAGTCTAGATTTGCATTGTCTTTCTAGAATAAAACGTGATCATCTTTGCATGTATCTATTCTTTCATAATGAAGACCCAAGTTTTTAATCATCTTTTTTAACTTATACATATTACTTGGTAAAGTTGTCATTGGGAAGGCATTCTTAAGTAGTCCCAACAACATATCAAATGTGTTGTTACTCCACTGACCCAAGCATTTTATATGAAACAATTGAACTATAAAAGTTAACCTTGTATACTTTTCACATCTTGGATATAACTCTTGGTTAACATCATCCAAACTATTATAAAAGGCCTTGACATTATCATTTTCATCTTCAACACTCTCTTGTCTTTCTTCAAAACCTTGTACCATGTCATTAATGTCTTCAAACATCTCATTCAAATCATCATAATCATGATAATCTAAATCATCATTGGCATCATTAGCAGCTACATTGGGAATCTGAACTTTTTTTGATGGAACTTCTCCATGATAACACTATGTTGTGTAATTTTGAAGAATCTCATTCCAAAATAAGTGTTCTTCTACAATTTTAGGATCTTGTAAGAGTGAATTAACACATTTCAAACATGGACACTTGATCAATCCATCATAAGATCCCTGAATCTTAGCAAATTCAATAAACTGTATCACTCCTCTCATATACTGTATAGTATCCCTGCAATGACAAAATTCTTTTAATATAATAATCTAACTTATTCAATTACTAAATAATCTATCAATAAATGATTCCTTAAAAAAGCTTGTAATTAATACCTCCGCATTCCAATCCAAGCTTTATCCATGACTTGATTATGAAATTTTTAGAAATTTTCTTACAACTGCTCGCTTCAAAAATAACCAATAAAAATAATGTAGATGTAAGCTTGAATGCAAACAAGTATAAATATTTTTCATATGGATTTAGTATGATCAATGCATGAACATTGAGATATCATGATATGACTAGTTCAAGTATCGTTAGGTAAGTGTTAGAAATAACATCATTCTTGTTGTATTAAGTTCTTTTTAGTTAAATGGGTAAATGTTATCCATAATCCATATATGTTTGGTAAGAGCTATAAATATTAATAGATCATTGCAAAGCTTGTTTGGTGGCTTGAGAATTCACTTTGATGTATGGTATTAAGTATGTAATGGGATGCTCTTTGATCACTCACTTCAATTCCAGATTTTGTTTAACTTTCCATTAAATTTCTCAAAAACGCTTATTATCCCTTATCTTAATTAGTTTATTTGATTGTTGATAAGTAATAATATATTCATTCCTTTAAAAGGAGAACCCGATTGAATACTTCATGCATTCCTTTAATAGGGGCACCCAATAAGATGCTCCTTTTCTGAGCCTCATTAGGTAAGAAGGCAACTGTGACCTAAGATGAATAAAGTGTAGGTGCTGCATTGCGGAATCCACCCATGAGAAATTAATTCTCTTTATCTACATAGTTTGCAATATTTTAAAAAAAAAAGATAAACGACCTGTGAACATATAGGGCAAAAAGAACACTAAACTAGCTTTCAATGAAAAATGGTCTAATGAAGTGATGTATAGATTGACCTCTAAAGTGTTATCCTACAAAAAAATGTCCAACTCTTTTTAGAATAGTTGATAAGTAATAATAGATGCATTCCTTTAAATTGGAGCACATGATAGAATGTTCATTTTCTGAGTTTTGTTGGGTTTAAAAGGAAAATGTAACCTAAATGATTGTCTAGGGTTCACTATTGAATCCTCCCACGAGAAATTAATGCTTGTTATCTCCATCAACAAATACATTGATTCAATTTAAAAAAAGTGATAAATGGCTTATACACATTTTGGGCACAAAAATATTTAAAAGGACACTAAACCAGCTTTTAATGAAAATGATCAAAAGACAATATTTTTGAATCAACATTCATAATTCTACTAATATATGAAAAATATCATCTAGTGATTGTTCTTTGGATACTTGTAAAAAAATCTAAATAAAGAGCTAAGGATACTAAACTAACTTTTAACAAAAGTGATCAAGAAGTAGTATCTATGAAACAACATTCATCATTTTACTAAAATAAAAATCGTTCATTGATTATTCTATCAGTACATGTAAAAAGTCTAAATAGACATGTAACAAAACTTTTTAAATACAAAGTTCGAAGAATTTGATTTGGAAACCTAGTCTTAAAAGAATCTCTCT
>JAMKPZ010000185.1:0-44392 GCA_024699675.1 Amphibolis antarctica
GCACCCACAAGGTGGCTGCCGTGCAACCAACCGGCTAGCGATATGGCATCCCCTGGTCAAGTGACCGAGGGTGTAAGCCCGATTCTATTGTCCAACCTACAATAGATAATTCACGAAAGCATGAAATCTCGCAGAACCTACCGTCTATGCATGGAGGGTCATTCAACCCTAGGATGTCGGTTTCCTTCCTCAAAAGTCATACAACCTCGCCTAGGGAGGGGCATTCTGTTGACCCCATGCTTAAAGGGGGATGGAGCCGACTTGCCGCCGGCAAGCCGCTTCAAGGAAGCGGCACCCGGACCCCCAAAAATCCACATTTGGTAAAAAGTTATGGGGATGGAGCCGGCTTGCCGCCAGCAAGCTGCTTCAAGGAAGCGGCACCCGGACCCCCAAAAACCCACATTTGGTAAAAAGTTACAGGGATGGAGCCGACTTGCCGCCAGCAAGCCGCTTCAAGGAAGCGGCACTCGAATCCCAAAAACCACATCTTCGTGTGAATGATCGGGGAACCAGCCGGCTTCCGCTTGCCACGTAGCGGCTGCCGGTTGGCTACCCAAGAAGGAAAGCCGAATCAATCAGGAAAATATGACAAGATTTAACCACGTAAATCTCGCAAATTCGTCAATTACGCGGACCGCGTAATCATTCCAGAATCACGCCGCCTTCCATCTTCAGGCACCCCCAAAGAAGGAAGGCAACCCCTTATGAAAAGGGTGGTCCCCCTACACCACTCAGTAGGCTGGAATTTCTGAGAAGAAGGGGTGAAACTTTGAAGAGAGAAGGATTTTCGGAAGGGCAGGATTTCCTGAGAAGAAGGCTGACACCCTCAGGAGAAACGACCGTCCACCAGTTCCGAAGGAGGAAAGCAGCTCGGGGCCCCGACGCCTTTTGCCGTGCCAGAGTGAGGACTTCCGATCCCCGTCGATGACCCCCCCTACATGTAAGTCCTTCCACCCTTGTCGTTTTACGTATGTTTTTTACGATGTTTCGTCGAGCCCCGACCGCATAACACCTTCCCTATGCAAGGGAACGGTCGGAGGGCGGACCCGGGTATCATTCCTTCGGAAACACGTCCGAAGGTACTGGTGGCCGCCCTCCTGGCCGGGTGAATCCACCCGGCTCGATCGAGCTCAGTTCACTCGTGACCCTTCTATCAAGTCTTTTTACGTGGAAACTCTAAGTTTCCAGCAAGTTTTACGAATTTTTATACGATCTCCACAGGTCTTTCTCGGCGTCCCGAAAAGATTTCCGGGATGATGCCACCAGCAAGGATGCTGACGGCGGCCATTCGGGAGTAGGAAAACGTACAACCCGACGTTCCCCGTACGTTTTTCCGGGAGACGCAAGTATACTCTCTCAATGCCCTAGAAAAGTTTCCGGGATGACACCACTAGCAAGGATGCCGACGGCGGCCGTTCGGGTGTACGAACACGTACAACCCGACGGTCCCCGTACGTTTTTCCGGGGGAGGCAAGTATACTCTCTCGATGCCCTAGAAAAGTTTTCGGGATGACACCACTAGCAAGGATGCCGGCGGCGGCCGTTCGGGTGTATGAACACGTACAACCCGACGGTCCCCGTATGTTTTTCCGGGAGACGTAAATATACTCTCCCAATGCCCTGGGAAAAGTTTCCGGGATGACGCCACCGGCAAGGATGCCGGCGGCGGCCGTTCGGGTGTACGAACACGTACAAACAACCGGCAACACGTACAAACAACTGGTTCAAGGAATCGGCCCCCGTTTCCCGAAAACCCCCATGGGTGCGCACGGAGGGGGGAAACAGCCGGCAATCCACCGGTTGGCCGGTTGAAGGAACCGGCCCCCGTTTCTCGAAAACCCCCCATGGCTGCACATTGAAGGGGGAAACAGCCTGCAAGCCGCCGGCAAGCCGGTTCAAGGAACCGGCCCCTGTTTCCCCAAAATCCCCGTGGGTGCGCATGGAGGGGGGAAATAGCCAGCAAGCCGCCAGCTGGCCGGTTCAAGGAATCGGCCCCTCGTTTCCCCAAAATCCCTGTGGTTGCGCATGGAGGGGGAAACAACCGGCAAGCTGCCAGTTGGCCGGTTCAAGAAACCGGCCCTCGTTTCCCAAAATCCCCATGGGTGCGCATGACGGGGGGAAACAACCAGCAAGCCGCTAGCTGGCCGGTTCAAGGAACCGGCCCTCATTTCCCCAAAACCCCATGGCTACGCAAATGGGTTGGGAAAGCAGCCGACCGGCCACCGGTCGACCGGTGCAAGTAGCCAGCAGTCGGCTCCCCGAAAACCCATCTTTTTCTCCCCTATTCACCACCAGATCCAATATGGATCCTAGTTTTGTTCAATTCCCATTTGTTTACTTGATTCTCATTTATTTTCATCGGAAGGGATGCGGTTATCCCTCTGAACGCCCTGGAAAATTTTCCAGGGTGAGGCCGTACGTGGCCAGATTGACTATTATGTTTTCCGTTTTAGAGCTGGATAGAGGCCGGGAATGCCCGAGCTATCTGGGGGTGCCTAACACCTTCCCCAACAGTACCCTGAGCCCTGTATCAATTCTCTCATGTTACACGATTTTACGTGATTCCCGTGGTTTTATCATTTCGATGGTGGAAGGACACCGACTGATGGTGAAACTCAGCGGGCCGATGGTGAAACTCAGCGAGCCACCTCCCCACAAGCTGACCGAGAGGCTAGCTCCCCACTGTCATGAAAGACAAACTCAATCGGGATCATCGCAGCTGCCGCCTTTAGACTGGCCGGCCGCCGGCTTCTCAGACCAACTCCCCACAAGCCGACCAAGAGGCCAGTTCCTTGTGGCTGTGAGGGACAAGCACGAACGGGGCTCATCACGGCCGGTACCTTTAGACAAGCCAGCGACCGACGTCTCTATCCGACTCTCCACCGACTGATCGAGTGGTCAGCTCCGGACAGGTACGCTCCTTTCCTCGGTGAATCCCCTCTTATGACTCACATGTCGCACGATGCATGCACGATAAGCAGGTCCAACCCTTTAGTCGTCCTACCTCGTCCATATTGGAAAGGAAGAGGGTCGGAAGCCGAAAAGTGACCTGGTCCTCATCCACAACTTGTTGCCCAATACTTACACACTCCACCGTCCAACCAGCCTACGACCGGCTGCCACCTCTGACGTACCTGGCAGCCACATCCATAGTCGATGGTGAGAATAGTTTGCAGTAGCAGGCGGCACATCCGACTCAAGAAGTGCTATCCAGACCTCTAGGATGAACTACCGACCCTAGGAGTGACACCAACTACATCTGGATTTCCTCATTGAAAACCTGAGTGCCCAACTTGTTTAACTCCGATGGCGTAAAGATGGAATAGGGTGAGTAATCCAGGTTTGTCCTTATCTCCATGGTTTTTGCAGATTCCGAGTGATTACAAAATACCAGCGGGAGATCACTTCTCCCCCCCACGAATGAGTATCCAACCTCCCATTTTTACCCAGCCTGAGTGCTACCTGACAATGAGGGAGATCACAAACTTTGGCTCCCTCTTGGTAAGGTATTCCCCTTGGACCCAACCGCGACAATATCGGGTTATTCTGCTTGCCAACAACATGTGGGGAGGGCTAGTAGTACTCTTTTATTCAATTTTTTATTTCGATCTACTATTTTGTGAAAGAGAAAGAATAGCAAAAAGCAGAAAGAAAAAAAGAAAGGGAAAAATGAAGAAGAAGAAAAGTCAATGGCTAGAATTCTTCTTCAAGCAAAACAAAAAGAGAGAAATAGGAAGAACAAAAAAAAAAAAAGAGGGAAGAAAAAGCTACTTATTGCTGAGTCCTAAAAGCAAATGGACTCTTGTGTAAGGGAAGGGTAGATTTTGGGATTCCGCCGGCTGTTGGCAGTCCTATACCTGACTTATCACGATTGACCAAATATTCCCTTCTTTCAGGGCTTGGCAACCCATCGAACTCCGCCAATACAACCAGGTGCCAGAAACCATTTGCCAACACCCACTTCTCCCTTTTTCTCTTGTCCTAGGGCTTGACATCCCAGCTAAGTCGTCGACACAGGGCTTGGCATCCCTTACAAAAGACTTG
This sequence comes from Amphibolis antarctica, assembly GCA_024699675.1. Lineage (NCBI taxonomy): Eukaryota > Viridiplantae > Streptophyta > Magnoliopsida > Alismatales > Cymodoceaceae > Amphibolis > Amphibolis antarctica. The sequence continues at coordinate 4,045 of JAMKPZ010000185.1, forward strand.
CTAGGAGCTGTGTCCTTAGCAGCATTGGGCTTGGCATCCCGCTGAAAGTTGCTTCCACCCCCGGGTTCCGATGCCCATGTTTCCGGAACTCGCATAGTTCTATCCATCACCTCCACACCCCTAGAGCGAACTTGTGAGGAAGAATCAGCATAACTATGGGTAGAAGGACAGCTCTCGGATCTCTCCTCTCGACCTGTCTTTGTTGCCTGAGGGTCGCTTCTGCTAGACAAGGGAACCACGTTTCCGAGCACACCCACGTGAATGTCCAGCGGTTTTCTTTTGACGTGAGGTGAGACACCTTTCATTCCCTTGCAGATTCAAATAGCACTATTAGGTTGGAATAGCTACCTTGTGCGGACTCCATCGCAGGCAGCCGCCTAAAATCCCCTCTATAGAACCAACGAGATGAAACACAGGAGATAAGGTCACCAGAGAGAGTCTCAACCTCTTCACACACCTCACCACATGTATTCATGGATAAGGGGAGGGAACAACACTCCCTCCCCACCTTTGGAAACTAACGTACAAACGAGTGTGTAGGTAAACAAGCCAGTTGGATAGTTCAATTGGCTACCGCTTAGGAGACACGGCTGCCCGCAAGGGGCCGGCACGTCGGCCACATCCAACACTAGGACGCTGACCGTTCCTCGCAGGAACGAGGGAGGCTTGCCCACGCGCACCGCCCAGCTTAGACAGCTGGGCACTAGTACCACAACCCACGCCAAACGAGACGTCATGCGGAGAAACAGACGGTTGCCAAGTAAATCAACCGATAGCCGCTCCTAAAACACAGCGACCCAGATGGAGCAGACACTCGTGGAGCAAAGGAGTTGCAGCCGCACAATACCCGACTCAGAGTGCCAAACACCGCTACCTATGATCTGGCTAAAACGCCGCATCCCACAAAGACAAGGAAGAAGTGTAGGGTACATAAGGACAGTCCACGTCACTATCCCTCTAGCACTCGACCTTCCGACGCTCGGCCCGATCAGCCTCTCAAGCCTCCATCCGCTCCAACAGCTCAACCACCTGGCCAGCCGGTAAGTTTAAGGTAGCCTCTGGTTAGAAAACTAGAGGTGCAAGTCCAGCCTTTCCTTCTTAAGGCGGCTTCAGGTTGAACAACTGGGAGTGTAAGTCCATCCCCGTTAAGGCATCTTCTGGCCAGGCGACAGGAAGTATAAGTCCGACCACCCATTTTCAAGCATCTACTAGTTAGGCAACCAGGAGTGTAAGTCCACACTACCATGGCAACTCTCTATTAAGATATCGAGAGTTTAAGTCTAGTTACCCCGATTTGGAGCACATCCTCTCTAAACCTCTCAAGACTTTTCCTGATGCACCTTCCAGGAAAATTCATTTCATGAGCGATGGTCATTCACAAAGTCTATGCATGGAGGGTCATTCAACCCTAGGACGTCAGTTTCCTTCCACTATGGTCATACAACCTCGCCTAGGGAGGGGCATTCTGTTGACCCCCACGCCCAAACGGGCTATTCGGGCGGCCAACCAACCCACCGCCGACATGCCGCTATCCAACCCCGGCAGCCAACTCCCTAGTGCCCCATGCTCAAATGGGCTGATCGGGTGCCCAGTTGGCCCACCGCCGGCATGCCGGTATCCAACCCCAGCAGCCGGCTCCCTAGTGACCCATGCTCAAACGAGCTGATCGGGTGGCCAACCAGCCCGCCATCGGCATGCCGGTATCTGACCCCGGTAGTTGGCTCCCTAGACTCCCCTAGCTAAGTGGACCTGCTCCATGCTTATGGGGTGGCCGGGTTAAACAAGCCGGCCAACTACCGGCACACCGGTAAAACACCCCGACGACCGACCTTTGACTCGCCCACCAACGTGTAGGTACGTTCGTCGACACTCCCAATCTAGCCTCTGGGATAAAAAATGGTAGCCAGACTCCTAGCCAGTGCAAAGCTCTGGCTATCCGCTACAACCTATTCCCCTGAATCACCAGCTAAGAAATTCCTGGCAGACCCTGATCCCATCTAGCTGGCAAGTAAAATGACCCGACGTTGTTGCGGCTGGTGTACCAAGGGGGAATACCTTACCTAGAGGGAGCCGAAGTTTGTGATCTCCCTCATTGTCGGGTGGCACTCAGGCTAGGTAAAGAATGGGAGGTTGGATACTCATTTGAGGGGAGAAGTGATCTCCCATCGTTGTCTTGTAACCACTCAGAATCAGCAAAGACCATGGGGATAGGGACGAAACTGGATTACTCACCCTTTTCCATCTTTGTGCCATCGGAGTTAAACAAGATGGGTGCTCAGGTTTTAAATGTAGAAATCTGGATGTAGTTGGTGTCACTCCTGGGGTCGGTAGTTCGTCCCAGAGGTCCGAAGAGCACTTCTTGAGTCAGATGCGTTGCCTGTTGCTGCAAACTGTTCTCACCGACGGCTATGGATGTGGCTGCCGGGTATGTCAGAGGTGGTAGCCGGTGGTGGGCCGGTTAGATGGTGGAGTGTGTAAGTATTGGGCAACAGGCTATGGCTGATGGGCTGTGATCTAGAACATACACAAACGTGTGGGGTGCCGTTTTAGCTAGTTTTGTCGACCCTCTTCCTTTCCAATATGGACGAGGTTGGATGACTAAAGAGTGGGACCTGCTTATCACGTGTGCGTTGTGTGTGCATCGTGTGACATGTGAGTCATAAGAGGGAATTCACTGAGGAAAGGAGCGTACCTGTCTAGACCTGATCTCTCGATCGGTCGGTAGAGAGTCATACGGGGACGTCGGTCGCTGGCTTGTCTAAAGGCGATGGCCGTGATGAGTCCCGCTCGTGTTCATCCTTCCTGGTAATGGGGGAATTGGCTTCTTGGTTGGCTTGCGGGGTGTTGGTCTAAGAAGCCGGCGGCCGGTCTATCTGAAGGCGGCGGCCACGTTGATCCCCGGTCTAGTTATCTTTTGTGACCGTGGGGAGCTGGCCCGTTGGGTTTCGCCATTGCCAGTTGCCGAGTGCGCGAAACGGGACGGAGGGGCAGAATTCCCCTAGTTCTGCCCCAAGGTGCATGTCTTCTAGAGGAGATGGCAGGTTTCCAATTGAAAGTGCTGGCAACTTGTTGGATAGTGCCGGCGACCGGATGAAACCCCTAGAAGAGGTTGGTTGTTCTGCATCCACCCACCTGGTGAAGTAATCGATGGCCACCAGTATATACTGGTGTCCATTGGTGGCTGTCGGCTTGATCTCACCTACCACATCCAAGGCCCACATGGAGAATGGCCAAGGAGAAGCCATGTTGTATAATTCCTTGGGCGACGCGTGGATGAGGTTTCCATGTACCTGGCATTGGTGACAACGACGGACGTACGCGGTGCAGTCCGCTTCCATTGTGCTCCAGTAGTAGCCTTGGAGCATGATCTTTTTCGCCAGGAGGATCCTGTTCATGTGGGATCCGCAGACACCTTCATGGATTTCCTGCATAATCGTACATGCCTCAGGCAAGGTTACACACCAGAGGAGAGTCTGGTTGTGAGATCTTTTGTAGAGCTGTCCCCCGTTGAAGACGTAGCCGGCTTCCAGTTTTGACAACGTACGTCTGTCTTGGGTGGTAGCCTCTGGGGGGAACTCTCCGGTCTCCAAGAAGGCTTGTATATTTGAATACCATGGGCGATCCTCTTGCTGTGAATTCCCCAGGTTATCGTCTGGGGATCTATGATCTGTATCGTTTGGTTTGTCAGCCGGAACCGGTTCTCTGTGTTGGTCGACAGCCTGCTGGTCGTTGGTGCGGCTATCCAGAGGCAAAGCTATGGGTCTGGCATCGGCCTATCTAAGGACTTCTGTAAGGTGGTAGACATCCTTGCTGTAGGTCGGTTGGGGAAGTGTTGTGACTTCCATAGCAATGCTCTGCCCTTCTGTGACTGCTACCCATGAGGCTAGGATGACCAAAGCATCTGCGTATGGGTTACGTTTGCAGCTGATGTGTTAGAAGAGGACGAACCAGAAGTCGCTTGCTAATTGTAGTATGAGTTCCTGGTATGGCTGAAGCTTGGGGTCTCGAGTTTTCCACCTGTTGAGGGTTTGAGAAATTACCAGCATGGTGTCGCCGAATACTTGCAGATGGGTGACCCGGAGTTCCAGTGCAAGTCGTAGCCCCATGATACAGGCCTCGTATTCTGCCTCGTTGTGTGAGCATGTGAAGAGAAGCCGCTTGGCTGTGGGAATGAATCTTCTAAGATGACCCCTACCCCGCGACCTTTAGTATTGACTGCTCCGTCAAAGTACAAGGTATGGGGTTTTGGTTGGTCAGGATCTAGCTGGTCCAGATCCAGTTGGTCTGGATTCGGCTCGTTGATGGTGAAGATGGGCTCATCAGGGAATGAATCTTCTAACGGTTGGTAATCTGGCAAGGGCTGGTGGGCCAGTTGGTTGGCCATGGCTTGGGCTTTCATGGATTTCTGGGATACGTGCCTGATGTCGAATTCCACGAGGAGCATCTGCCATTTCACGCATCTGCCTACCAGGGCCGACTAGTCGAATAGGTAGTGCAGGGGATCTAGGCGGCTGAGCAACAAAACTGGGTAGACCACCAGGTAGTGTTGTAGCATTTTTACTGTCCAGACCAGCGAGAGACAGTACTTTTCAATCAGCTCATATCTTTCTTCTACCTCAGTAAACTTTTTACTGAGGTAGTATATGGCCTGTTCGATCTTGCCAGTTGTGTCATGTTGGCCAAATACTGCACCCATGGAGGAAGCTGTTACCGACATGTACAAGAAAAGCGGTCATCCGGGATGAGGTGGTACGAGGACCGGCGGCCGGGACAACTGAGGTAGAAGGTGACTTGGCATTCTGTTGTCCACGTGAAGCTGGTGTTTTTCTTCAACAGTTTGAAGAAAGGCTTGCAGATCGGCATGAGGCGTGAGATGAAGCGCGCGATGTATTGTAGTCTTCCTAGCAAGCTCCGTATCTGTTGTTCCATTTTTGGAGGAGGCATGTCTAAGATTGCTTTTGCCTTGTCGGGATCTACCTCGCTGCCTTGTTTGCTGATGACGAAGCCGAGGAGCTTCTCGGTGGTGGCCCCGAATGTTGATTTTGACGGGTTCAATCTGAGTGCGCCCCTAAGCTTGTACTTCCTTAGGCGCTCGAACAGTCTTCTTAAGTGCTTGAGATGTTGCTGATGAGTGCGCGCCTTCACTACCACGTCGTCGACGTAGACTTCGACTTCTTTGTGCATCATGTAGTGGAAGATGGTGGTCATGGCTCTCTAGTAAGTAGCACCTGCATTTTTAAGCCCGAATGGCATCACCCTGTAACAGAAGATGCCCCAAGGGGTTGTGAATGCAGTTTTCTCCTTGTCTTCCTTTCCCATGAGGATTTGATTGTATCTGGAGAATCCGTCCATGAAGGAATATACCCCGTACTTGGCGACGTCATCTACCAAGACATCTATGTGTGGTAGTGGGAAGTCATCCTTGGGGCTAGCTTTGTTGAGGTCCCGATAGTCGACACACATGCGTACTCGCCCATCTTTCTTTGGGACGGGTACCATGTTCGCCACCCATTCTAGATAGAAGACAGGCTGGAGGAATCGGACGTTTAATTGCTTGTGGACTTCTTCCTTCAGCTTCTAGGCCCATTCCTATCTCATCCATCAAGCTTTTTGCTTCACAGGTCGGGCTTCCGGTTTGAGGGGTAGTCGGTGGACTGCAACCCGTTCATCCAAACCGGGCATGTCTTCATAATCCCACGCAAACACCTCTACGAATTCACGCAAGAGGGTGAGGAGCTGTTGCCAGTATGGCTCGGGCACTTCTTTGTTAATTTTTATTTCTTTTGGATGTTGTCCATCCCCAAGGTTTACAAGTTCGATTTCATAAGTAGACGTTATGCCAGCAGATTTAGGTGGTTGGACCCATGGGCCTTCTTCTTCAAACTCTTGACAAGGATCATTGGTGTCTTCTGTGACTTGTTGACCCTCGGGCTGAGAAGGCATTGGATGATGGACCTGGTGGGAGCAGTGCCCGTGGTTTTCTGGTTGGGTGCCGGGTAAGTGGACCAGCTGCTGGTTTGAGGTAACGGTGAACCTCGAGAGTGCTTCCAAGGAGACGGTGGTGGACCTACCGTACTCGTCTACCAAATGTGTCATGTCGTCGGACTCCATCTGTTGTTCTGGCCACCGAGCGTTTAAGGAGGAAGAGGGGCAGAATGCCCCCAGTTCTATCCCGATGGGTGCAGCTGGTTGCCTAGTGGATAGGAGGTGGGAACCGGATGGAGCCCTGGATGGAAAGGCAGCAGACTGGTCACATTCGCTTGCTTGAGTGACTTTGGCAGGGGAGGGGTAGAATGCCCCTAGTTCTGCCCTGTGATGTTGGCGAGTATTCTGTTTGTGGAACATGTCGCCCAGACTGAGTAAGCTGGCTGTTCCGACCCCATGATGCAGTGCCCTTGTTAAGGGTTGACGGTTTCCGGCTGATCTGGCCGGTGCCCGGAGGATTAGTTGTCTGCTGTGCTAAGCGAGAGACTTGGTATGATTGACAAGTCCCGGTTGACTTGGTCGAGTTGCCAAGTCAGTGGCCGCTAAGGACGCAGCTGTCGGCACACTTGTGCGTGGGATGCCAAGCCCTGCTGTTGAAGTAACGGGTTCCGGCATGAGTCACCCGGAAGCCATTAGGCTTGCTTCTTGATGTTGATGACCTGCAAGCCTGGAGTGAGGCGGCCGACTGGGCTAGGTTACCGACTGGGTTGCCGGATAGCCAGCTGTATATGCCGGCTGCCGCGTCATATCCCCTCTTTGACTGGAGGTGAGAACTTGCGTTAGCACTTGGTCGGGGCTGGCACGGGTGCATGCCGATGGTCTTATCCCGGAAAGGTGGCTCTGTTCTTTCTGGAAATCAAGAACCGTCGGGTCGTACATTTGTACACCCAAACGACCATCACTGACAAAGATGCATGTTGGAGGCGCCATCCTAGAAATCTTTCCGGGGGCATCAGGAATGTAGACTTACATTTCTCAGAAAATGAGGATCGGCTGTCGATTTGTTATACAGGTTCGTCGGCGACAGACCAGCTGGTTCCCCGAACCATCCACCCAAAAATGGGTTTTTAGGGAGCCGGTTGCCGGCCGTTAGTGCCGTTTGCTGGTGGCAGGCTGGCTAATTCCCCGAATCATTCACCCAAAAATGGGTTTTCGGGGAGCCGGTTGCCAGCTGTTAGTGCCGGTTTGCTGGCGGCAGGCTGGTTGATTCCCCGAATCATTCACCCAAAAATGGGTTTTCGTGGAGCCGGCTTGCTGGCGGCGGGCCGGCTGCCTCCCCGAACCATCTATGCCAATGGGGTGAATGCTAGAGGCGTCATCCTGGAAATCTTTCCGGGGTATCGGGAGGGTAGACTTACGCCTCCCGGAAAATGGGAACCATTGGGTTGTACCTCTCGTACACCCGGACAGCCGCCACCGGCATCCTTGCCGGTGTTGTCATCCCGAAAAACTTTCCGGGGCATCAGGAGAGTAGACTTACGCCTCCCGGAAAAGAACGGGAACCGTCGGGTTGTACGTGTTCGTACACACAAACGGCCGCCGTCGGCATCCTTGCCGGTGGCGTCATCCCGAAAAACTTTCCAGGGCATCAGGAGAGTAGACTTACGCCTCCCGAAAAAGAACGGCAATCGCCGGGTTGTACGTGTTCGTACACCCGAACGGTCACCGCTGGCATCCTTGCCGGTGGCGTCATCCTAGAAGCCTTTCCAGGGCATCGGGAGGAGGGCATCGGGAGGGTAGACTTACGCCTCCCTGGAAAGAACGGGAACCACTGGGTTGTACGTGTTCGTACATCCGAATGGCCGCCACCAACATCTTTGCCGATGGCGTCATCCTAGAAGCCTTTCCGGGGCATCGAGAGGGTAGACTTATGCCTCCTGGGAAAGAACAGGAACCGCTGGGTTGTACGTGTTCATACACCCAAATGGCCACCGCCGGCATCTTTTCTGGTGGCGTCATCCTGGAATCCTTTCCGGGGCATCGAGAGGGTAAACTTACGCCTCCTGGGAAAGAAAACATGCGGAGATCATATAAAAACGTGTAAAACTTACTGGGAAACTCAAAGTTTCCACATAAAAGAAGCCGATGAAAGGGTCACAACCAAACCAAACTCAACCGTGCCAGGTGGATTTACCTGGTCAAGAGGGCGGCCGCTAGTACCTTCGGATGTGTTTCCGAAGGAATGATACCCGGGTCCGTCCTCCGACCTTTCCATTGTATGGGAAAGGTGTTACATGGTCAGGGTTTGAGGAAACGTCATTTAAACCATACGTAAAATGGCGAGGGAGGAATGGCTTACCTGTATAGCATCATTGGCAGTGATCGGAAGTCCTTGCTCCGGTGCGGCGAACGGGCGTCGGGACCACGAGCATCTCTCTTCCTTCAGAACCTCTGGCCGGCATCTTCTCCGAGGGGCGGAAGCGAGCGTCACCAATGTCCAAACAAAGGTTTCTCCGAGGGGTGAAAAGCTTAGGTTTGTGGGGAGGGAGGCCGCTTCTTTTATAAGTGGTCGCCTACCTTATTCGGGGTGCCCGAAGATGGGAGCTGGTGTGAGTTTTGGTGCCATTACGTGATCTACGTAATGGATTGATTTGCGAGATTTAAGCAGTCAAATCTCGTCATATCCCCTTAATTGATTCAGCTTGCCTTTCTAGGTAGTTACCCGACAGCCACTACGTGGCAGACGGAAGTTGGTTGGTGCCCCGAACATTTGCGCCAATGGGGATTTTGGGGTCCAGTTGCCACTTCCTCAGACCAATTTGCCGACGGCTAGCCAGGTAATTCCCCCAACCTTTTGTGCAAGTTGGGGTTTTTTGGGGACCGGTTGCCGCTTCCTTGAAGCGACTTGCCGTCGGCTAGCTGGGTAATTCGGTTTTTGGGGACCGATTGCCGCTTCCTTGAAGCGGCTTGCCGATGGCTAGCCGGGTAATTCCTCCAACCTTTTGTGCAAGTTGGGGTTTTTGGGGACCGGTTGCCGCTTCCTTGAAGCGGCTAGCCAGGTAATTCCCCCAACCTTTTATGCAAGTTGGGGTTTTTGGGGACCGGTTGCCGCTTCCTTGAAGCGGCTTGCCAGCAGCTAGCCGGGTAATTCCCCCAAACTTTTGTGCAAGTTGGGGTTTTTTTTTGGGGACCGGTTGCCGCTTCCTTGAAGCGGCTAGCCGGGTAAGTCCCCTTTTAAATTTCACTTAAGCATGGGGTCAAGAGACCCCTAGAAGAAGTTGGTTGTTCTGTGTTGTGGGGGGGGCCAGTCCGAGAAGCCGGTAGCCGACCTTTCCGAAGGTGGAACCATGACAATCCCCGGTCGAGCTCATCCTTCATGGCCTGCGGGGAGCTGGTATAAGAAGCCGGTGGCCGATTGGTTTGAAGGCGGAACCCGTTACGATCCCCGATTGAGTTATCTATGGGTAGAACTTCTTCAGCTGTGACAGATTGACCAAGCCGAACTCTTGTTGGGTGGCTTCATCAAAAAGGTAAGCGGCCCCTCCGCTGAGGGTTTTGGTGATGACGTACGGGCCATGCCAGTTTGGGGAGAATTTTCCCGTTGAACCAGTTGGGAAAATGGAGCAAAGGACTAGATCACCAGACGTAAGGAGTCGGGGACGAACCTTCTTGTTGTAAGCCCTTGCCATCTTTCATTGATAAGTCTGGGCGTGGTCCAAGGCTATCAACCTTCTCTCGTCTAGGAGGTTGAGCTGCAACAGGCGCGATTCTGACCACTAGTCATCGGAGTCTGCTGCTTCTTTGAGGATGCGAAGGGATGGGAGTTCTACCTCTACCAGCAACACTGCTTCGGACCCATATACCAGCGAGTATGGCATTTCTCTGGTGGTGGTCCATAGGGATGTCCGGTAGGCCTAGAGCGCGTACGGGTGGTGGTCGTGCCAATCTTTGTGTGTTCAGACCATCTTCTTGAGAATTCGGACCAGTGTCTTGTTAACTGCTTTGACTGCTCCGTTCATCTGTGGCCTGTAGGGGGACGCCCTTAGGTGACGGATATGGCATTGCTCGAGATAGCTCGTGACTTGCTTGGCTATAAAGTTGGTGTCGTTGTCAGTCACCACCTCGAAGGGTATGCCATACCGGGTGATGATGCTGTTGCACAAGAACTTCTGGGTGACGGTTGCCATGACTATCTTGTAGGATACTACCTCCACCCACCTGGTGAAGTAATCGATGGCCACCAGTATATATAGGTGTCCATTGGTGGCCGTCGGCTTAATCTCGCCTACCACATCCAAGGCCCACATGGAGAATGGCCAAGGGGAAGCCATGTTGTATAATTCCTTGGGGGGCGCATGGATGAGGTTCCCATGTACCTGGCATTGGTGACAACGACGGACGTACGTGGTGCAATCCACCTCCATTGTGCTCCAGTAGTAGCCTTGGAGCATGATCTTTTTCGCCAGGAGGATCCCATTCATGTGGGATCCACAAACACCTTCATGGATTTCCTGCATAACCGTACGTGCCTCGGGTGAGGTTACGCACCGAAGAAGAGTCTGGTTGTGAGATCTTTTGTAGAGCTGTCCCCCGCTGAAGATGTAGCCGGCTGCCAGTCTTGACAACATACGTATGTCTTGGGTGGTAGCCTCTGAAGGGAACTCTCCGATCTCCAAGAAGGTTTGTATGTCTGAATACCAGGGGCGGTTTTCTTGCTGTGAGTTTTCCAGTCCGCTATCTGGGGACTTGGAGTCTACATTGTTTGGTTCGTCGACTAGGGCCGGTTCTCTGTATTGGTCGGTAGTTGGCTAGTTGCTGGGGTGGCTAGCCGGATGCAGAGTCGAGGGTCTAACGTCTACCTGCTCAGGTACTTCTGTGAGGCGGTAGATGTTTTCACTGTAGGCTGGCTAGTGAAGTGTTGTGACTTCTATAGCTATGCTCTGACCCTCCCCGACCACTACCCATGATGCTAGGATGGCCAGAGCGTCCGCATACGGGTTATGCTTGCGGCCGACATGTTGGAAATGGACGAACTGGAAGTTGCTTGCTAATTGCAGTACGAGTTCCTGGTATGGCTGGAGCTTGGGGTCCCAGGTTTTCCACCTGTTGAGGGTTTGAGAGATTACCAGCATGGCGTCGCCGAATACGCGTAGGTGGGTGACTTGGAGTTCCAGTGCGAGTCGTAGCCCCATGACGCAAGCCTCGTACTCTGCCTCATTGTGTGAGCATGTGAAGAGAAGTCGCTTGGCTACGGGCAGCATCCTTCCTTGGGGATCTACTAGGACGACCCCTACCCCGCGACCTTTGGTGTTGACCGCTCCGTCAAAGTACAAGGTATGGGGTTCCGGCTGGTCCAGATCTAGTTGGTCCGGATCGAGCTCATTGATGGCAAAGATGGGCTCGTCTGGGAATGAATCTTCCAATGGTTGGTAATCTGGCATGGGCTGGTGTGCCAACTGATCGGCCATGGCTTGGGCCTTCATGGATTTCTGGGATACATACCAGATGTCGAATTCTGCAAGGAGCATTTGCCATTTCATGCACCTACCTACCAAGGCCAGCTGGTCAAAGAGGTAGCGCAGGGGATCTAGGCAGCTGAGCAACAAAACTGGATAGACCACCAGGTAGTGTCGAAGCTTTTTCACCGTCCAGACCAGCGAGAGATAGTGCTTTTCAATCAGCTCATACCGTTCTTCTACCTCGGTAAACCTTTTACTGATGTAGTATATGGCCTATTCGATTCTATCGGTGGTGTCATGCTTGCCCAATACTGCACCCATGGAGGAAACTGTTACCAACATGTATAGGAAAAGTGGTCGTTCGGGGTGAGGTGGCACGAGAACCGGCGGCCGGGACAGCTGATGCTTGATGTGGTCGAAAGCGACTTGGCATTCTGTTGTCCATGTGAAGCTGACGTTTTTCTTCAACAGCTTGAAGAAAGGCTTGTAGATCGACGTGAGGCGCGAGATGAAACGCGCGATGTATTGTAGCCTTCCCAATAAGCTCCAAATCTGTTGTTCCGTCTGTGGGTATCTAAGATTGCTTTTGCTTTATCGGGATCTACCTCAATTCCCTGTTTGCTGATGACGAAGCTAAGGAGTTTTCCAGTGGTAGCCCCAAATGTTGATTTGGACAGGTTTAACCTGAGCTTGTACTTCTGTAGGCGCTCAAACAATCTTCTTAAGTGTTTGAGATGCCGCTAATGAGTGTGCGCCTTCACTACCATATCGTCGACATAGACTTTGACTTCTTTGTGCATCATGTCATGAAAGAGGGTGGTCATGGCTCTTTGATAAGTGGCACCAGCATTTTTGAGCCCAAATGTCATCACCCTGTAACAAAAGACGCCCCAAGGGGTTGTGAATGCGGTCTTCTCCTTGTCTTCTTTTGCCATGAGGATTTGATTGTATCCAGAGAATCCGTCCATGAAGGAATTTTACTTGCCAACAGCACATGGGGAGGGCTAGTAGTACTCTTTTATTCAGTTTTTTATTTTGATCTTCTATTTTGTGAAAGAGAAAGAATAGCAAAAAGCAGAAAAGAAAGAGAAAAATGAAGAAGAAGAAAAGTCAGTGGCTAGAATCATTCTTCAAGTGGAAAAGAAAAAAAAAAGAGAAAAAGGAAAAGAAAAAAGAAGAAGAGAAGAAGAGAGAGAAAAAAGGAAAAGAAAAAAGAAGAAGAGAAGAAGAGAGAGAAAAAGGAAAAGAAAAAAAAAAAGAGAAGAAAAAGTTACTTGTTACTGAGTCCTAAAAGCATACGGACTCCTATAGAGGGGAAGGGTAGATTTTAGGATTCCACTGGCCGTTGGCAATCCTATACCTGACTTGTCGCGATTGACCAAGTGTCCCCTCTCTTCAGGGCTTGGCAACCCATCAAAGTCCGCCAATACAACTGGGTGCCAGAACCCATTTACGGACACCCACTTCTCCCTTTTTCTCTTGTCCTAGGGCTTGACATCCCAACTAAGTTATCAAGACAAGGCTTGGCATCCCTCACAAAAGACCTACTGGTAGCTGTGTCCTACACAGCATTGGGCTTGGCATCCCGCTGAAAGTCGCTTCCACCCCTAGGTTTTGATGCCCACGTTTCCGGAACCCGCACTATTCTATCCATTATTGTTGCACCCCCAGAGCGAACTTGTGCGGAAGAATCAGCATAACTATGGGCAGAAGGACAGCATTCGGATCTCTCCCCATGACCGGTCTTTGTTTCCAAACACACCCATGTGAATGTCCAGCGGTCCCCTTTTGTTGTGAGGTGAGCCACCTTTCATTCCCCTACAGGTTTGGATAGCACCATTGAGTCGGAATGGCCACCTTACACGATCCATAGGAAATACTTTGTTAAACACGATTGGTATTATTTAGAAAATTCCTTGGATTATAGACACAAGACAACAGAAAAAAAAACAGGTTGTAGGGTACACATGGTCAGTTTGCGTCACTGTCCCTCCAGTGCCCGTACCTCCGATGCTCAACCCTTCGATGCTCCCATTCGATCTCCCGGGCCTCCATCCACTCCACCAAGCCAACTAGTTGGTCCTCGCGATTCATCACCTGCATAAGGACGTCGTCCCGGGTGCTCAGGCGGTCCATCGCCACGTGTAAATAGTCACCCATGGAGTTCAGCAAGGACTCCGTGGTAGACGCACCAGCAGCCGCACTCTGGCCCGAAACTCCACCCACGAATGGTGAAGCAGTGGTAGAAGCAGTCGGTCGACGCCCAATCGACGGCCCGGCAGACGTCCTAACAAATGAGCTGGCCCGCTTAGAAGCGAGCCTCTTGTAATGGCGAAGATCGACCGCCGTGATGGGCCGGGTTAGGAGCGGGACTTTCTACCGGCCACCAATCAAGATGCGCAGGAAGCCTGCCAGCTTGACCATAGCCTCACCAAACAGTAATTGGCTAGGAGGTCGCCGACCTAGGTAGACCACGCTCTGCATCTGGCGTCGGACTGCCGCCACCCAGTTCACCTGGCAACCAGTTACCACCACGAAAGTCGCGAGGTAAGTTGCCATGCTAATCTTGTCCCAATGCCCCCCTTTTGGTAGGATTGTGTTCTTGAGGATAAAGGAGACGAGGTGGGTGACCAGGTTCAGGTCACGTGCCTTGACCACCCGTTGGTCCAAGTCGACATCCACCGCAACTGCCGCATTGATGTCACCGATTCTCCAACGGAGGCTCGGCAGAGGGGCGAAGACGTCCAAGTCGGTGAAGCAAAGGCCCAACACCTCGAACAGGAGCATGTTGGAGAGTTCCGTCGGCCTGGCCCGGAGGCCGAGAACGAGTTGCGACTCCACCTCAGATAGGTTGGAGTACATCTCGGCCACCAAACCAGTGAAGCGAAGGCCCAACACCTCGAATAGGAGCACGTTGGAGAGTTCCGTCGACCCGGCTTGGAGGCCGAGAATGAGTTGCGACTCCACCTCAAATAGGTTGGAGTACATCTTGGCCACCAGGCCGGTGACGGTCTCCACGCGGTGGAAATCCCGGACGAATGGGAGCAGGCCCTGCACGGCGTACAGCTGCTCCACCTCCGACAGCTAGTCGAAATCAGCCGACCTGCAGTATAAAACACTCCTCAGTGCTAGGCGATCATCCACTAGGAGCACCAACTCCTGGTCGGTGTCAAGAGGCGAGACGCCTTCAGCTGCCGCCTCGTCGCAACCGGTTGCTATGCGATACCACGGGAGTGCCATGTAGACTGATTTCGCATCCGAGGCCACGTCGTCAGGCATTGCTGGCGGCACGTCAGGAGACTCCAGGAGGAGTCGCTGTCTCCCAACCAACATCTTGCGACGCGTCCGGCGCTGTGAGATTTCAAGAGGAGCCTTTGCCGATGCCTCGCCTTCCACGTCATCTTCTAGCGGACAAGAACCAGAGGCGTCAGGGTCCTCGCACCGCTCCGACAACCACCATCGGGAAATGGCCTCGACAGAAGGAGAGTCACACCCGCCATCAATAAGCAAGTAGAAAACCTACAAACGAACGGCCTCTACCTGGTTGGGACATTGTAGGCATAGGTGAAGTCCACATCAAGACACACAACAATAGTGTGTGGAATTTAGAGAATGTGAGGTACGTATCTGACTTGGCAAAGAATTTGATTTCTACTGGTCAGCTTGATGATGCAAGTTACACCACTAGTTTTGGAGGTGGACAGTGGAAGGTAACAAAAGGTGCCTTGGTGATTGCTAAAGGCAAGAAGGTAGGCACACTATATTACACCTTAGATGAGTACAATTTGGCTACAATAGTAAGCACTGCAGAGACCACCTCATTGTGGCACAAGAGGCTAGGCCACATGAGTGAAAGAGGATTGAAGATGATGGTGTCTAAGGGAAGAATTCCAAGTCTCAAATCATTTTAGTTGGAATTTTGTGAAGATTGCATTATGGGGAAGTAAAAGAGGGTAAACTTCACAAAGGCCGTCAGGACTACCAAATTGAAGATGATGGAATTAGTACACGGATGTTTAGGGACTAGCACTACGATTCTTGGGTGGCTCATAGTATTATGTCACCTTTATTGATGATTGTACCAGGAAAGTTTGGGTGCACTTCTTGAAGAACAAATCTGATGTCTTGGCAATTTTTAAGAAATAGAAAGCCAAAGTTGAAAATCAAACAAAACCTAGAGGTGAAGTGCTTGAAGTTAGACAATAGGGGAGAATATTGCAACAATAACTTCAAGAAATTTTGTGAAGATCAGGACATTAAACAGATCAGAACTATTTCAGGAAATCCTCAATAAAATGGTGTTACTAAGAGGATGAATAGGACTTTGAATGAGCAGGCAAGAAGCATGAGATTGCATGCTGGCCTCCCCAAAGAGTTTTGGGTAGATGTAGTGAGTACAGCCGCTTATCTAATCAATAGAGGACCTTTTGTTCCTATAGACTTCAAAATTTTAGAAGAGGAGTGGATAGGAAAGAAAGTGAACCTTTCTTATTTGAAGGTGTTTGGATGTGTAGCTTATGTACACATCGAAAGTGATGCAAGGGACAAGCTGGATTTGAAGTCAGTGAAGTGCTACTTCATTGGTTATGGTGGTGATCAATTTGGTTATTGGTTCTAGGATGACTAAAATAGAAGAATTCTAAGAGAGAAGGATGTTGTCTTTAATAAGTTTATCTTGTACAAGCACAAGATAGTTGTAGGTGAAGTGGACAACAACAATCAACCTCAATCTAGTGAAGAGGCTGAGTTGGAAGGCAATTCCAATGATGAGATTGTTGGTGAAAAAGTTGAAACTCTAGACATTGAATAGTAGCCAGAAGAAGATGAAGAAGTTCCTACATAGCAATTGAGGAGATCCACAAGGATTTCAAGACCTTCTCAATGATTCACACCATCCTTTCATTATTTGTTGCTAATGGAGGATGGAGAGCCTGAAGATTATGAAGTTACAATTCATGCCAAAGATTCCAACAAGTGAGAGTTTACTATGAGAGAAGAAATGAACTCTCTCAAGAAGAATGGAACTTGGTCCTTGACCAAGTTGCCCAAAGGAAAAAGGGCTTTGCACAACAAGTGGGTGTTTAGAGTCAAGCAAGAAGTGGATGGTTCCAAAAGATACAAGACAAGGTTGGTTGTCAAAGGCTTTCAACAAAAAGAAAGAATC
Organism: Amphibolis antarctica; assembly: GCA_024699675.1. Taxonomy (NCBI): domain Eukaryota; kingdom Viridiplantae; phylum Streptophyta; class Magnoliopsida; order Alismatales; family Cymodoceaceae; genus Amphibolis; species Amphibolis antarctica. The sequence continues at coordinate 20,593 of JAMKPZ010000185.1, forward strand.
AACTACATAGAAATTTTCTCCCCAGTAGTTAAGATGACAACAATCAAGGTAGTTCTTAGTATGGTGGCTGCTGAAAATTTGTGTCTGCAACAACTAGATGTTAGGACAACATTCTTGCATGGTGACTTGAAAGAAGACATCTACATGGAATAGCCTAGAGGATTCGAGATTCAAGGAAAACAAAATCTAGTTTGTAGGCTACATAAGAGTCTTTATGGGCTATAACAAGCTCCTAGACAATGGTACAAGAAATTTGATAGGTTTATGTGTACCAATGGCTTCAAAGGTTGTAGCATGGATACTTGTTACTACTACAAGGAAGTAGGTAGTTCCTACTTAATATTAGTATTGTATGTTGATGATATGCTCATAATTGGAGTATGCATAGATGAAATCAACAAGTTGAAGAAACAGATGTCAAATGAGTTTGATATGAATGATCTAGGTGCTGCTAGATAGATCCTTGGGATGAAGATCATCTGCAACCACTCTATAGGGACTTTGATGTTGTCTCAAGAGAAGTATATTGAGAAGGTGCTAAACAGATTCAACTACTCAAGTACAAAATCAGGAGACACCACTAGGAAGCCATCTAAAATTATCTAAGGAGCATGCACCAAAGAATCAAGAAGAAAGAGAGCTCATAAATAATGTCCCTTATGCTTTTGTAGTTTAGAGTTTAATGTATGCAATGATTTACATAAGACTTGACATAGCTCATGCAGTGGGAGTTGTTAGTAGGTTCATGTCAAATCTAGGAAAGAAGCATTGGAAAGGAGTCAAATGGATCCTATGTTACATAAAGGGATCTGCCAAGGTTGGACTGTATTTCAACAAGGAAAAGGTAGGCCTATAGGAATATTGTGATTTAGACTTAGCCAAAGATGTGGATAAGAGTTGGAGTACATCTGGGCATATCTTCACTCTTAATGGGACAGTTATTAGTTGGGCATCTAGGTTGCAAAGGAAGGTTTCCTTGGTAATCACTTAGGCATAATTCATTATAGTTATGGAAGCCACCAAGGAGATGATATTGTTGAAGAATCTCCTAAAGGAGTTGCACAAGGAGGATGGGGCAGCACACTTTGGTGTGACAATCAAAGTGCTATTCATTTGGCAAGGAATCTTAATTATAATGTAAGGTCCAAGTATTTCAGGATTAGGTATCATTTCATTAAAGAAATGATTGAAGAAGGTTCACTCTTACTGAAAAAGATTGTAGATGCAAAGAATCTAGTAGATGGATTGACCAAGGGTGTGAACACTCTGAAACTAAGGTTATGCAAGATCTTAGTTGGCCTCTTAGATGCTTGAGAAAGAGGCATGACACAAGGGACATTTGGATGCAATGTGATGAAGGCTTAGTAGTATAGGTCACTGAGCTGTAGGTGAAGGACCATCAATTGAAGTCCTTGAGACAAACTACAAGTGAGAGATTGTTAGAGTTGGACTAAGAAAATCAGATAATTTGTTGGTCAAAATCGGATACTCGATTTGGTGGTGCGTTGAGATAGTGAAAAATGGAGAATAGTTCAGATATCTGTTTTGCTCTGGTTGGTGTTTTGTGTGGAGTTAGTCTCAAGAACATTCTAGGCGAAGTCCAGCTAAAGATTCAAATGACAGACAAGATGGCAAGGGCATCATGTTGACACTGGTCCAGACACAAGAGGTGTCACATTCACGCCAGACTAGACGTAGGATGTGAAACGTCTAGGCTAGATTGGATGTTGGGATCATAACATTTGTACAAATTAGACATATGGCACGTCCGATACAGGCTAAACTTGATGGATTAAGTTTGTCATGATTGGACTTTGTCTTGTTTCCTATATGAAACTTGTATGAACAGCACAGATGACCCATGATCTTTGTACTACAGGATTAGAGTTCTATATAAGACCCTAAGATGTAACTTAAAAGAAAACACAAGAGTTTTGTATGTCTTTGACCGCAATAATATAACAGTAGTAGCTCTCTTGTGTCTATGGACGTAGGCTAGGTTGAACCGTGTAAAACTTCTGGTGTCTTGTGTGTTGATCTTCCTTTTCCTTATTCTTCCTCTCATCTTTGCTTGCAATGATCTTTACTTTCATTGTGAGTTAGAGTATGTAGATGGAGTGTTCTTGTTCACTACAACTTTGGGTGTAGATTTAATAGGTCTTTAAAAGATTAAGAGTTCATCCTGTCTTTTCAAAGCTTAGGAGCTTAGATCAACAAGGATTTTCCTTTTTGGGAGGTTTGGAAGTTTGGACTCATTGTTTGGAACTTCCAAACCTATCTCTTCTTCTATCTCCAATGCCTCTTCCTATCTTGGAGGTTCAAAAGTTTAGGCACTCAATCTAGAACTTTCGAACCTATCCCCTCTTCTTACACTTAGTCTTTTTCTTCTTTTCTTGCTTCGGAAGTTCAGGCATCCAATCTAGAACTTTTGAACCTATCCCCTCTTCTTACACTTCGTCTTTTCTTTCTTCCCTTGCTTCAAAAGTTCAAGTACCCTATCCGGAACTTCCGAACCTATCCCCTCTTCTTACACTTAGCTTTTTTCTTCTATCCTTGCTTCAGAAGTTCAGGCATCTTGCAACTTTCAAATCTATCCCCTCTTCTTACACTTAGCCTTTTCCTTCTTTCATTGCTTCAAAAGTTCAGACACCCAATCTAGAGCTTCCAAACCTATCTCCTCTTCTTACATTTAGTATTTTTTTCCTCTTTCCTTGCTTCAGAAGTTTAGGCACCTAGTTTGGAACTTCCGAACCTATCCCCTCTTCTTTTACTTAACCTTTTTCTTCCCTACTTACTTCAGAAGTTCAGGCACCTAGTCTGGAACTTTCTTTAAACTTTGGCACATAATTAACAATCCTATGGTGTTAGTTATTTCTCCATTTGATACATGAACTTTGATGAAAAGGAGAAAATGACACTTAATGCTAAAAGGCTTAATATTCTGTTTTGTGCTTTATTTCATGATCAATTTAATAAAATTTCAACTTATAAAATTGCACATAAGGTATGACATGTATTAGAAGTTGCCAATGAAGGTATTAACCAAGTTAAAGAGTCCAAAATCAATATGTTAGTACATAAATATGAGTTTTTTAAAATGCATGAAAATGAATGTATTTCTGACATGTTTTCTCAATTTCTTGAGATTGTAAATTCTTAAAAAGCATTAGGCAAGATTTTCAAAGAAAAAGAAATTATCAGAAAAGTCCTTAGGTCTCTTACAAGAAAATGGGCTCAAAAGACTACATCTATTGAAGAGTCCAAGGACTTAAATGTTTATTCTTTGGATGATCTTATTGGAAAACTAATTGCCTATGAAGTTCAGCATTTAGATCAAAAAGGGAAAAATGCCAAAAAGGATTTGGCTTTTGAGGTTGGTACAGACTCAGAAGCCTTAAATAATTCTAATGAAGATTTGCTTTTGTTGACCAAAAAGTTTAAAAATTTGTTGAAGAAACACAAAAATCAAAAGTTACTAAAGCAATCCAGAGAGGTGGAGAAGATATCTTTTCAGAAGGAGATCATATGCTACAAATGCAATAAACCAGACCACTTTCAGATAGACTTTCCTCTTAACAAGAATAAAAGAAATAACTTTAAAGGAGATAAGAGGAAGATGTTTAAAAGGAGAAAAAATTTGAAAGTAACATGAGATGATTCATCTTCTTCACAAAGTGATGAACAGAAGGATTTAACATCAGAAAGTGAATCCTCATCAAGTATAGATTCAGAGACAAAGAATCTAGCAAATGTGTGCTTCATGGCTGATAATAGTGAGGTATCTTCTAACTCTGATGCTAGTTATGAAAATTTTGATAAATTGTTATTTGAATATAATAAACTAGCAAAGAAGTATAAAAAGTTAAAAATAGAAGATAAAAATACTAGGAAACTACTAGAAGAATCTGAATCTAGAGTTAATTTCTTAAGTACTACAGTTGATAAATTCAAAGAAGAGAATCATAAGCAAGCTGAAGAAATTTCAAAGTATAGAATAATTGAAAAAGACTTGTATGATGATCTTGAAAATATTAGTGTTGATAAAAAGAAATTAAACTTTGAAATTGAAAAATTGAATTTGATTGTCAAGGATTTAAATTCTAAAATTAGTACATTAAAGTTTAAGGTATGTGAGGAAAATGTCATCTTAAGCAATTAATGATGAATTTCAAAGAAACATATCTAATGTTGAAAAGCATGGTATTGGTAAAAATACTACATCTTCTAAAAATTATGGATGGCATGTTAATACCGGTAAAGATAATACTTTTGTTTTGAGTACTAAACAGAAGGATAAAAATGTTATTCCCTATGTTGTTAAAAAGGGTGATAAATATGTGTCAGTGAATAACTCATCCATTGTAAATTCAAAGAAAATTTCTAAATATGTTAGTTCAAATACTTCAACATATATTTCTGAAATAAAAGATCTGCAGTTATAAGTAGAAGATTTAAATGCTTGTATTAATTCCTTAACTGAGTTGAAAAAGACATTTGAAGATGAAATCTAGATGTTAAAAGCTGAAAATTTAAATCTTAAAGGGAATCTACTTACTGCAAATCATAAAATCGATCAATGGTGTAAGAATAAGAAAAGTAAAGATGTACCTAAGTACACCAACATATCTAAAAACAATAATTTCAACTATGCAAAAAATGGAAATAAATTTTTTGATTGTGATGAATTCAATACTAATAATGATAAAAATCATATGAGTTGAAAAATAATAGTAAAAAGAAAACTGTTGTGCTTAATGATATGAACTCCAAAAATAAAAATGTTATTAAATCTGTTAAGACTAACTCTCCCTCCAATATTCTTGGACCTACTCAAGAATGGGTTTCAAGAAATAAAATTTCTTTTTAAATTGTTTTGTAAGTAAACATATCAAAATGGATAATGGATAGTGGGGCATCCAGCCACATGACAGGAAATAGGGCATTACTTACTGACATTACCAAGACAAAGAATGAACATGTTAACTTTGGGAATAAAAGCAAAACCAAAATCCTTGGATTTGGCAAGGTGAAGGTAACTGAAAATTGCTTTATAAAGAATGTCTTACTTATGGAAAATTTAAGCTTCAATTTATTGAGTGTTCCTGTTTTGATGCAAGTTTATAGAATAATATTCAAAAATAACTTGTGTCAAATAATAAATAAGGATACAAATGAAGTATTATTCATTGCAAATAAGAAAGGTTTAGTTTGTATTCTTAATTTACCTTATGACATAATAAATGTCAATGCCTGTTTAATTGCAAAGTCAGATGAAATTCAACTATGACATAGAAGGCTAGGACACTAATATAAAATTATTAGAAAAGTTGTCTAGAAAAGATCTAGTTAGGGGTTTACCTAGCATTAAATACTCAAATGAGTTTATGTGCAAAGCATGTTAATTAGGTAAACAACATAAAACATCCTTTAAATCATTAAATGAGATAGCAAGCAAAAGAGTCTTAGAAGTAGTACATATGGACTTATTTGGACCAATTAGAACAACCAGTCTAGGAGGTAAATGTTATGATTATGTACTAGTTGATGACTATTCTAGATTTACTTGGGTATATTTTCTAGCACACAAGACTGAAGTTTTTGAAACATTTAAAATATTTTGTAATAAAGTACAAAATGAGTGAAGTGTTAAAATTCAAAAACTTAGGAGTGATCATGGTATAGAATTTGATAATAATCAAATGAACACCTTTTGTGAAGAGTTAGGTATAGATCATAGGTATTCATTTCCTAGAGCTCCTTCACCAAATGGGGTAGAAGAACGTAAAAACAGATAACTTTAAGAAATGGCCAGAACTATGCTAAATGAGAATAAGACACCACTATTCTTTTGGGTAGAAGCAATTCACAAAGCATGTTATGTCATAAATAGGGTACATTTACATCCTATTATTGATAAAATACCTTTTGAGATATGGTATGATAGGGTTCCTAAAATAGATTACATGAAACCATTTTACTGTAAGTGTTTTATATTAAATACTAAGGAAAGTAGAGACAAATTTAATGCCAAATTAGATGAGGGTATTTTTGTTGGTTATTCTACTAGGAGTAAAACTTTTAGAGTTTATAATAAATCAACAAAAATAATTGAGGAATCCTTACATGTCAATTTCAATGAAAATTCTCATTTGGATGTTAAACATGTTGTTAGCAATGATGAAGATCTAGAAATTCTCCCTGAAGATTTAAATAGTATTGACAGAGAGATTGAAGATATATCTGATAGGATAAGAGATATGAATTTGAATAATGATAACCAAATAGAAGAAAATGCCAAAATAGAGGAAAATATTCAAAGATATCATAAGTCTTGGCGTTATGCTTCATCTCATCCTACAAATAAGATAATAGGTGATCTTAATCAAGGAGTTAGGACAAGATCTTTAGTAGTCAATATATGTGGTGCTTATGCCTTTGTTTCTATGTTAGAACCTAAAAAAATAGATGATGCATTATCTGATGAATTCTAGTATTTAGCTATGTAAGATGAGCTAAATCAATTCATTAGAAATGAAGTATGAGATCTAGTACCACCCCCTGAAAATCATACGATTATAGGAACAAAATGGGTGTTTGGAAACAAAACTAATGAAACTAATCATATAGTTAAGAATAAAGCTAGATTGGTCGCTCAAGGTTACAAGCAAGAGGAAGGAATTGATTATGATGAAATATTTGCTCTTGTTGTAAGATTAGAATCTATTCGTATATTATTAGCTTTTGCATGTTATATGAATTTCAAGTTACATTAAATGGATGTTAAAACAACCTTTCTTAATGGTTATATAAATGAAGAAGTTTATGAAAAACAATCTCCTGATTTTGAAGATTCACAGCATCCTAAGTATGTATATAGGCTTAAGAAAGCTCTTTATGGCCTTAAACAAGCACCTAGGTCTTGGTATGAGAGATTATCTAAATTTCTTGTGGGAAAAGGGTATTCTATATATAGGAAAGGTAGATCATACACTCTTTATCAAGAGAACTAAAAATGATATTTTGGTAGTTCAAATATATGTTGATGTCGTTATATTTGGATCAACAAATGAAAAATTAGTTGAATCATTTTCAAATGACATGACAAGTCAATTTGAAATGAGTATGATCGGTGAACTATCATTCTTTCTAGGTCTACAAATTAGGTAATTAGATAAAGGGATCTTTATTTCTCAAGAAAAATGTACTTAAGATTTGTTAAAGAGGTTTGGATTTGAAAAAACTAAAAATAAAAATACACCTATGAGTTCTATCACTAAGTTAGATACAGATAGTTTTGAAAAATCTGTAGATATAAAATAATATAGAAGTATAATTGATTCATTACTCTATTTGATAGCTAGTCGACCTGACATTATGTTTAGTGTGTGAACTTGTGCTAGATATCAATCTAATCCTATTAACTGTTAAAAGAATTTTTAAGTATCTATAAGGAACCAAAAACTTTGGATTGTTTTATTCTAGATTTAGTTCATTAGAACTACTGGGCTTTAGTGATGCTGATTATGCAAGTTACAATTAGGAAAAAAAGTTCTAGTCGCACTTGTTAGTTAATAGGAAATTCTTTAGTTTCGTGGTTTAGCAAAAAGCAAAATTGTCTAGCTTTATTTACAGTAGAAGTTGAATATGTAGCTATTTCACTTTGCTGTGCTCAAATCCTATGGATCAAACAAACCTTAAAAGATTTTAATCACACTTTTGAACCCACTCAAATTTTCTGTGATAGTAGCTCTGCAATTAATTTGTCAAAGAATCCTACTTTACATTCAAGAGCAAAACATATTAAAGTAAGACACCATTTTTTAAGAGATAATATGATTAAAGGAAATATAAAGTTATAGCATGTTCCTACATCTGAAGAATTGGCTGATTTATTTACAAAACCCTTTGATGAAAATACATTTCCAGATTAAGATTAAACCTTGGTATATGTAGATTAGTTGATGTCTAAATGTAATATCTATTATTCAAAACTGATCTATTCCTAGATAAATAAGAAGAAATTTTTTTTTGATATTTATGTTTTTCTCAATTTTCACGAGTTTATATATTTTGTTATATTTATATCATAAAAGAAAAACACAAAACTCTTCTAATTGTACTGAAAATCTAAATAAAGAGATGGGACTTATCAATCTGATTCAATACTTTAATACTACAACTGGTTACTTGATGAAGATTGTGTGAATGCATCTTTATGTCTTCATAGAGTGTGTTAAATCCCAGTAACCTTATTGGAGTGAATCAGTAAATCAACTAATATTTTATTTTATTGAATAATCTTTTTAAATGCTGGTACAAATATTCTATGCTTAATGAAAGGTCTTTCAGACCTATTATACTTGAACAATTAAGTCTGATGTGGTAGTTAACTCGATGTACTAAGTTTCTTAAAACCTAGCAACCTAAGATCAACTGATTTGGGATTGTTGACCCAAAGCTCGTTACATGGGTGTAATAGAAAGTTTGGATTGAGACTATTTTGATTTATGTTTAATATGTATTAAACACTAGCAAAATTAATATTTTTTTAAAATAAGTTGATACTGAAATTACTTCATTAATGTTTATTGTATTAACTATTCGAATGGAGTATATTAAAAATCATTCATCATTCAAAGTCTTGTGATCAGGGAATAATGTTTTTGGACTATTTGAGATTGAGAATCTTCTGATTTGATGTTTTGATGATTAATGCAGCCATTAGATTAAAAATATCAAAACTAATGTTTAATTCATAATAGTATTTAACTATTTTGATTATAGTTTTTTGATTTTCTATTTTTCAAAAGTTTTTTTTTGTAAAAAAATCAAAGTAGCTTTGTTCTAGGGGTAGCAAGCTATTTTCCAGTGGGAGAAACTCTTAATCTTTTAATGTTAATTAATTTAAATAGAGTTCACAAATTAAAAATTTAGAACTTGAATAGGATTTAAGTACTTAAAACGTATTCAATAATCTATAAAGATCCATAGTTCTATTTCTATCATTGTGACCTTCCCAGTTTAAGTTGTGTAGTTTAAAAACCTAGGAGTATGGTTAATTTCCCAAAACCCTTCGATGTTTTAACATAGTCTCCTATAGGTTTCGAAGTTTTAACGTTCTCACGTGAAATACACGTGACAACTTAAGTTAAGGTACTACTTAATAGAAATAATCTTTTAAGTCAGATCTGATTAGAAATAGATCTGACAACCTTAACTCCCAATCTTTTAGCATATAAGGATTAAATTTCCAAAATCCTCTGCCCTAGCTTTCGAGTACAACAACTTAAGTAGAAGAAGCTTGTCTCTCACGCTCATAGCAAACACAGCAATGGGTCGCGGGAAAAAGATTATTGAAGTTCCACTACTTCTCCCACACACCTAGCAAGTCAAGATAGATAAAGTCGAGTAGGAGATAAAGCAACTGAAGTCAAGGTATGACTTCACTTTTGAGGTTTACAAAGTAGTTGTAGAGGAAGTCAAAAATGCTGAAAAAGAAAATTGGTTTTTAAGATTAAGGTCTCATGGAGAACAACTGCATAATGTTAGATGTGCAAAGTTGTATGTATTAAAATCATTTCCAGAGTCCATGACACCTCGCATTGTTAAGTATGGAATCCCTCCTTAAGTTGTGTTTTGATGATATCAAATATCTTGTGATGTATGTAAAAGAAGTGATGAAGACATGACTTGAAGATATGATGAAGTGATAGCTTGAAGTATTGATAAAGGATTTGAAGGCTTTGAAGTGTTGATAAAGCTCAGCACACATAAAGGATATGAAGCCTCGATGGATGCAACTCATGAGGAATGAAGGCAAAAAGAGATGAAGAAAAGCCACATGGGAAGCCCCTACACAAATGGTTTGAACATTAGTTAAGTCACACACTTAATCTTTTAGAGTACACCTACTTTACCATAAACAGAACAAACATGGTATAACGAATTAAAAATTTGTTATAATGATTTTGGCAAGTTAGAATTAAGATTAGCTACACCTTATACAACTAGACAGAAAAAATTGGAACATCATTCGGATAAACAAATGATTATCCGAATTTCTCTATATTATTCTCCCAAAAGAAATGGAAGTTCTGCCACAGCCTAGTTTGACAAAATGGAAGTTCCGCCACAGCCTAGCTTAAGAAAAATAGAAGTTCCACCATAGCCTAGCTTGAAAAAATGGAAGTTTTGCCACAGCCTAGCTTAAGAAAAATAAAAGTTCCACCATAGCCTAGTTTGAAAAAATGGAAGTTTCACTAGAGAAATGGAAAAAATCCCAAGTTCATAACTCCATGATTAGCCGTAAAGTTAAAACCATAGGTCTACAACTTGCCGTATAGTTATCTACAATATTAATACTTAGAAAAATCACACAAAATATTACGACAAAAAAATTTTGAAATATGATTTAGATTTCCGAATGATTATCTAAATTTCCCTATGATTGATTTTATCCTAGAAATTCCTCCTTGGAAAAATTCAGATAACCATTTCAAAAGAACGTTATTGCAAATTTGCTACAGTAAAAATTCGGAATATAATTCAAAATTTTGAATTTATTTTCGGAAAAATTGGGAATATAATTCGTTATTCTGAATTGATCTTTGAAATGTGAAATATAGCCGTTTGAAAGATCTGACCAAGTCAAACTAGTCATTTATGACCATTTAAGCTTACCTAAACTATAAATAATCCCGAGATTAGAGATCCAAAGGAGCCAATCTTCACATACACGAATTGTTGCACTCAAACACTCACATCGAACAAGTTTTAGCATGCATTGATTGATTCATTTGGTTTCTAAGTGTTTTTCTTATACTCAAGCTTCTTCCTCAGTTCTCATTGAAAATATTTACACAAAGCACGAAATTGGTGTTGGTTGTTTTGATTTGTATTTGGTCGGTTTGTTGAGTTTCCACCTAAAAAGTCAAGATTGTAGTTGGTTTAAGTGTTCTACCTTAAACACTTGGTTTAAGTGTTCTACCTTAAAAACTTGGTTGATTTAAGTGTTCTACCTTAAATACATAGTTGGTTTAAGTGTTCTACCTTAAACACTTGGTTGGTTGGAGGATTTGACCATAAATCCTTCGTAGGTTGAGGTATTCTAGTATAAACACCTGTGTAGGTTGGTTAAGGGGTGCAACCTTAAACCTTTATAATTGGTTGGTTTGGTGTTGGACCTTAAACACCTTCTGTAATTGTTTTTGGATAGTGGATTAGACTTTAGGCTTAAGCTTAGATATCTTGGGGGTGGACGTAGCCTTTTGGTGAACCACCATAAAAATCTTAATGTCATTCTTCTTTACTATTTTTGCTGTGCATATTTATTGTATTACTAAAACGCTTCTAGAAGAATTTACGATTTGATTTTTAAAATGCTATTCACCCTCCTCTAGCACACAATCCGCACTTTCAAATGGTATCAGAGGATTGGTTCATTTTTGGTGAATTAACACTCCCAAAAACACTAATGGCAGCTAGATTGATTGACGGATGGAGTGTCAATTGCCCTCCTTACTTTGATGGCAATAACTATGGTTATTGGAAGTATAGAATGGTGGTTTTCCTTAAGTCTATGGATGTGGACTTGTGGAATGTAGTTGTTAACAAGATTCATGTCCCAGACACTCCTTTTGATGCTTTGAATAATAATCAAAAGAAGCTCATACATCTGGATGCGAATGGGATGAATACTTTATGTTGTTCTTTATCATGTGATCAATTTAATAAAATTTCAAGTTGTACTATGGTGAATCAAGCATGGGAACTACTTGAGGTGACTCATGAAGGAACATCTCAAGTCAAGCAATCAAAGATAAACCAACTCATGCACAGGTATGAGTTATTTAAAATGCTTGAAAATGAATCAATTTCAGATATGCACTCTCGTTTCAAGAATATCATAACCAGCCTTAAAGGGGAAAAGAAGAAGGAGCTAGCCTTCCATGTCAACTCTAGCTCCAATGATAGCCTAGGTGAGGATGATATTGCTATGCTATCATGTAGGTTTAAAAGATTCAACAAATTTAGAAAATTCATGAAGAAGGAGAAAGGGAACTCAAGAGATAATGCCCTAAAATGTTACAACTGCAATAAGAAGGGGCACATAAGCAAGCATTGTCCCCTTTTGAGAAACTCATGAGGAATGAAGGCAAAAAGAAATGAAGAAAAGCCACATGGGAAGCCCTGCAAAAAAGCTTTGCACATTAGTTAAGTCACACACTTAATCTTTTAGAGCACACCAACTTTACCATAAACAGAACAAACATGATATAATGAATTAAAAATTCGTTATAACAATTTTGGAAGGTTAGAATTAAGATTAGATACACCTTATACAACTAGACAAAAAAAATCAGAACATCATTTAGATATCTGAATGATTATCCAAATTTCTCTATATTATTCTCCCAAAAAAAAAGAAAGTTCTACCACAGCCTAGTTTGACAAAGTGCAAGTTCCGCCATAGCCTAGCTTAAGAAAAAATGGAAGTTCCACCATAGCCTAGCTTGAAAAAATGGAAGTTCCACGAGAGCCAATGGAAAAAATCCAAAGTCCATAACTCCACGGCCAACCGTAAAGTTAAGACCATAAGTCTACAGCTCACCATATAGTTATCCATAGTATTAATACTTAGAAAAATCATACAAAATATTATGACAAAAAAATTCAGAATATGACTTGGATATCCGAATGATTATCCGAATTTCCCTATGATTGATTTTATCCTAGAAATTCCTCCAAGGAAAATTTAGATAACCGTTTCAGAAAAACGTTATTCTGAATTTGCTATAGGAAAATTTCGGAATATAATTCAGAATTTCGAATTTATTTTTAGAAAAATTCAGAATATAATTCGTTATTCCAAATTGATCTTTGAAATGTGAAATATACCTGTTGAAAAGATTTGACCAAGTCAAATTAGCTGTTTATGATTGTTTAAGCTTACCTAAACTATAAATAATCTTGAGATTAGATATCTAAAGGACTCAATCTTCACATACATGAATTGTTGCACTCAAATGCTCACATCGAACAAGTTTTAGAGTGCATTGATTAATTCATTTGGTTTCTAAGTATTTTTCTTGTGCTCAAGCTTCTTCCCCAATTCTCACTAAAAACACTTACACAAAGCACGAAATTGGTGTTGGTTGTTTTGATTTGTATTTGGTTGGTTTGTTGATTTTCCACCTAAAAACTAAAGATTGTGGTTGGTTTAAGTCTTCTACCTTAAACACTTGGTTGGTTTAAGTGTTCTACCTTAAATACTTGGTTGGTTTAAGTGTTCTACCTTAAACACTTGGTTGGTTGGAGGATTCGACCATAAATCCTTGGTGGGTTGAGGTGTTCTACCATAAACACCTGTGTAGGTTGGTTGAGGGTGTGACCTTAAACCCTTGTAATCAATTGGCTTGGTGTTGGACCTTAAACACCTTCTGTAATTGTTTCTAGATAGTAGATTAGACTTAGGCTTAAGCTTAGATAGCTTGGGGGTAGACGTAGCCTTTTGGTGAATCACCATAAAAATCTTAGTGTCATTCCTTTTTATTGTTTTGGCTGTGCATATTTATCGTATTACTAAAACACTACTGAACAAATTTATGATTCGATTTTTAAAACGCTATTCACCCCCCCTCTAGTGCATGATCCGCACTTTCACACACAATAGAAACATTCACAATTGGGGAGTCTTCAAGAGCTACAAGAAGTAGCAGAAAAACCACTTCAATTAAGAAGACTGAACCTTCTCAACCAATACTTTCAATCTCAGAAAGATTCACACCTAAAAGTAAGGTTGAAGAATTTGAAGATTCGTTTCATGCAACCATTGCAAACCAAACTACTAAAGTAGTCAGTTCTGAAGTTTCAACATCATATAGCAGTGTTCAATCTATAAATAGTGATAATGATAATGAAGGCATGTTAGTAGGTAAAGTATTTATTACTCCTTTTGAATTAAAGGGTCTTAAAAGGATGATTAGTGATTTTGAGAGAAGAGAAGTAACCGTCGCTTAGTCTTCTCTTAATATTATTCAATCCACTCCAACAAATCGGTCAAGTTTTGCCGTGAATGATTTGTGTGTGAAACTGGTGCATAAAGGCTATTCATCTTTCAGTTTGATTAATTAGAGGAATGATGTTTTTGATTATGTTTCAACACACAACAATGATAGACTTAAAGTTTTTGCTAAAATGCAAAAATATTTTGATAGAAAAGAAAGTCTTCCAAGAATTTATATTCAATTAATGAATCAGTGGAAGCAAGAAGATGCTCTAGTGAGCATTTAGTCACTTGAGGCTGCAATATATAGAGGAAATGCTGAAGATGCTGATGGTGTACTTTCAGTTCCATAAATATGTAACATAGAGAAAGATAGTCCTACTAATGATCAGATGGACACTATGGATGATTTGCTGAAAAATCTGAAAGAACAGTGTTTGAAAAAGCAAAAGTCACTGAAGTTGTTCATATTGAAGTATAGGAACAGGTTGATGAAGAGTTATAATCTTTAAATTAGCAACAACCAGTTTCTGAGTAAGTTTTAGATGAACAAATTATTGAGGAAGCTCTTGAAATTTATATTCCCAGTGAGCATATTGATGAGCAATCAATTCCTCACACTATCTTAGTTGATGAACCAATAGAGGAAACTCTTGATTTGTAAGTTGTAGATGAACATATAGATGAGCAACAAGAGACATCTCCTGATGTAGACAACTTGAGGCTAGTTATATATCAATCATAGACAAAGAATGTTGGAGATCTACTAGGCTCTTCACATTCAATTCCTAAGGAAGGTATCACTTTAGATAACTTATTTTTTAGAAATCAGGACTATCTTGATCGATATAATAAGTTTTTAGCTACTGAAATTATCTATGAGAGACCTATAAACTTTAGAGGTTTACAAGAGATTAAGGATCTCTTACAATTTCAAGGTCTTCTAGATATAATACCAACTTCATGCAAATTAGATATTTTTAAAGAAGTTATAGTTGCATTCTATGCTAATTTACATGTTGAGGAAGATAGGGTATACAGCAACATTGACAGAAATATTTTTGAATTATCTCCTCAGTTGGTATTTGAAACATTAAAATTGAAAAATGTGGGTGTTCAATTAATGAAAACATCTCTTCATTTGCTAAATTGGAACATTAGTTCATTAGTAAGAAAACTTCAATCACATGGTAAATTACAGTATTTCGATGAACTTAATGGCAAAACTAAGTTTATTGCCAAAATTTTACAAGCAGAGATCTTTCAGAAGAAAGGGCATTCAGAACATATTGACAGAAGTTGTCTATATGCCACATATGCTATAATGCAGAAAATACAAATTAATTGGCACTATAGGAAAAATAGCTTTTTCTGATGGCCTAAACCGTCTCAAAAACCCCCAAAACTATCACAAATATTATATGTGACGGCTATTGTGATGGTCACAAACCATAGCAACAAAGGCCATCACAAAACATTGCGACGGTTAAAAAAACCATCGCATATAGTGTATTTGTGACGGTCTAATACCCACAATAGCCATCACAAATGATCATTAAAAAAATTTCCAATGACAAAAAAAATACTTTGTGATGGATAAAAGTCATCACAAATAATTGTGACGGCCACTAAAGCTGTCACAACTAATATTAAAAAATAAAATAAAATTATAATAATCTATTAAAATCCTATAATATTATTCATGTACCTGTAATATTCTTCCTATATGAAATATTTTCAAAAGAAATACATTCTACATACCAAAAATCCATACACATTCACACATTTACTTTTTCATATATTGATAAAATGAAATATCAATTTATATGTCCAAAGTACATACATTATCAATATTTAATAACCGTACATCATATTCAACATTCAACCAGCCCTACAAAAAAAGTAATTACATTCCAACAATGGAAATTCCTCCATTCCTAACAGAACTTCTGCTCCATGCCGTTGGAACTTCCATCCATCAGTCAAAGGAACTTCTGTCCAATGCAGCCAAAATTTTCGCCCCATATCACCAAAACTTCTGTCCATCCAACAACAACAACAGGTGTTAAGCAATCATAAAAATGCAAAGTTTAATGACTTTTCACCTAGTCCTAAAAATAATAGCATGAACAAAACACACTTCTCCAACAATAATAGCAATATACATACATTAAGATGAATAGTATTAGTAAAATACATTGGGAGCAAACAAAACACATGTCAAAAAGTTGGTAGAGGAGAAGAGAAGAATCAAGGAAGACAAAAAAATTTAAAAATATGTAGGAAGTAAAAAAATCAAGAAAACAAAAACAAAAGAATTCTAAGAGTAGTTCATATCTACTTGTTTTATTGCTTCCCGATGGTCAGAGATTCACTATTATTACCTTTTGTTGCTATGTCTATTATAGTGATTGGTTTCTTGCTTTGGATTGTGTCATCAGATGGTTGTTCTACTTCTTCCACATATTTGGTGGTTCTCTACTATTACTACCTCTATATGATTGAAACATATAGAAGGTTTTCTACCATTTGTTGTGTTTCTTATTTCATGTTAAGTTTATTTGTTTTGTTATTAAGTCAGTTATGCAAGTTGAATATTTCAACTTGAGAAGGAGTGCAAGAAAATAATATATTAGAGTTATTGTGTATTGTGAATGTTGACCCCCATGCTTGAACAGAAGGGTCGGGGGACTAGCTGGCTAGCCGTCAGCATAACGGTACAAAGAACTGGCAGCCGGCTCCCCAAAACCCCCATTGGCACAGATGGTTCGGGAAACTAGCCGGCTAGCCGATGGCATGCCTGTACAAAGAACTGGCAGCTGGCTCCCCAAAACCCCCATTGGTGCAGATGGTTCAGGGAACCAGCCGGCTAGCCGCCAACAAACCGGTACAAAAACCCGACAACCGGCTCCCTAAAAAACCCAAATAAACCAACATACTCCCCTTTCATGAAGTAGCTGGATAGAACTAACCGGCATCTGACTGCCATGTAGCGGCTACCGGGTAACTAGCCAGAAAGGCAAGCTGAATCAATCAGGGAGATACAACGAGATTTAATCACTTAAATCTTACAAATCAATCAATTACGCAGACCGCGTAATCAAACTGGGATTCACACCAGCTTCCATCTTCGGGCACCCCAAAGAAGGAAGGCGACCCCTTATAAAAGAAGCGGCCTCCCACCCCATTCAATAGGCTTGCACCTCTCAGAGAAACCATCGTTCGGACGCGGGAGACGCTCAATACGCTTTTGTGCCTTCGAGAAAACGCCAGCTGGAGGTTCTAAAGGAAGGGAGACGCTCAAAGCCCCAACGCCCATTCGCCGCACCAGAGCGAGGACTTCCAATCACCGCCGACGACTCCCTGTAGGTAAGCCCTTCTGTCCTCGTCATTTTACGTACGTTTTCACGATGTCTTTCTCGAGCCCCGACCATGTAACACCTTCCCCATGCAAGGGAAAGGTCGGAGGACGGACCCGGGTATCATTCCTTTGGAAACATGTCTGAAGGTACCGGTGGCCGTCCTCCTGGCCGGGTGAATCCACCCGACATGGTCGATTTCGGTTCGATTGCGACCCTCCCGTTGGGTCCTTTTACATGGAAACTCTGAGTTTCCTAGCATGTTTTACGCATTTTTATCCAATCTCCGCATGTCTTTCTGGGAGGCGTAAGTCTACCCTCCCGATGCCTCGGAAAGATTTCCGAGATGACGCCTCTGGCATGCATCCTTGCCGGCAGTGACAGTTCGGGTGTACGAACAAGCACAACCTGGCGGTTCCTGTTTCCCGGGAAATGTAAGTCTACATTCCCGACGCCCTGGAAAGATTTTCGGGATGACGCCTCTGGCATGCATCCTTGCCAGTGGCGGCCGTTTGGGTGTACGAACAAGTACAACTCGACGGTTCCTGTTTCCCGGGAAATGTAAGTCTACATTCCTGACACCCCAAAAAGATTTCCGGGATGACGCCTCTGGCATGCATCCTTGCCGGTGGTGGCCGTTCGAGTGTAAGAACAAGTACAACCAAGCGGTTCTCATTTCCTGGGAAATGTAAGTCTACATTCCTGATGCCTCGGAGAGATTTCCGAGATGACGCCTCCGGCATGCACCCTTGCCGGCGGCGACCCTCCGGGTGTATGAAGAAGTACAACCCGGCGGTTCCCATTTCTCGGGAAATGTAAGTCTACATTCCCGATGCCCCAGAAAGATTTCCGGGATGATGCCTCCGGCATGCATCCTTGCCAGCGGCGGCCATTCGGGTGTACGAGAAGTACAACTTGGCAATTCCCGTTTCCTGGGAAATGTAAGTCTACATTCCTGATGCCCTGGAAAGATTTCCGGGATGACGCCTCCGGCATGCATCCTTGTCGGCGGTGGCTGTACGGGTATACGAAGAAGTACAACTCGGCGGTTCCCATTTCCCGGGGAATGTAAGTCTACATTCCCGATGCCCTGGAAAGATTTCCGAGATGACGCCTCTGGCAAGCATCCTTGCTGGCGATGGCCGATCGGGAGTACGAAGAAATATAACTCGGTGGTTCCCATCACCCGGGAAGTCTAAGTCCTCTCCTAACCCCATGCTTTAATGAATTTCAAAGGGGGGCAGCCGACCAGCCGCCAGCATGCCGGTACGAATAGCTGGCAGCCGGCTCCCCGAAAACCCATCTTTGCGCAGATGGTTCGGGGAACCAGCCGGCCTACCACTGGCAAGCCGGTACAAATAGCCGGCATTTGGCTCCCTGTAAACCCATCTTTGCGTAGATGGTTCGGGGAACCAGCTGGCTTGCTGCCGGTAAGCCGGTACAAATAGCTGGCAACCGTCTCCCCGAAAACCCAGCTTTGCGCAGATGGTTCGGGGAACTGGCCGGCCTGCTGCTGGCAAGCCGGTACAAATAGCCGGCAGTCGGCTCCTCGAAAACCCATCTTTGCGCAGATGATTCGGGGAACTAGCCAGCCTCTCGCCGGCAAATCGATAGCTGGTCCCCATTTTGTGAGAAATGTTAGTCTACATTCCCGATGCCTCGGAAAGATTTTCGGGATGATGCCACCGGATGGATCCTGATTTCTAGAGAAGTGAAGATGCCCTACCGTGATAAGGCCACCAGCATGCATCTGTGCTGGCCCTAGCCAAGTGGTAACGTAAGTTCTCATCTCTAGTCAAGGGGGGGATATGACGCGGTAGCCGGTATATTTAGCCGGCTGTCCCGTGCCTCACCCGACCTTTAGTTCTTCTACTGAGAGGTCCGTAAGGGTGACCTTTGTGTCTTTCTCTCCCCCATTCACCACCAGATCCGGTGCGAAACCCCGCTTTGTTCGATTCTTGTTTGTTTTATTGGATGGGATGAGGTTATCCCTTCCAATGCCTTGGAAAGTTTTCCGGATGAGGCCATGGATGGCCAGACTAACTATCATGGTTTTCCGTTTTAGAGACGGAGAGAGGCTGGGATTGCCCGAGCTGTCTGGGGGTGCCTAACACCTTCCCCAACTCCTTGAGCGCCGTATCCAGTTCTCTCATGTTTCATATATCGTTACAAAATTTTATGTCATTCCCGTGGTTTTATCGTTTCGATGGTGGAAGGACACTTTCCCATCCGGTTTTCCTTGTTTTCTACCCAAAAATAAGGTGGCGACTCCGTTCAACGAGCCATCGACCTCACGTGGTGATGCGCTCATACACCCATGGGCTTCCGGGTGATAGCCAGATGAAAGAGAGGGTACAGATTTTTGGCGACTCCGCTGGGGAGACTCGCTGCGTTTTACCGATTAAGTGACTCAAACTCTCACACGTACGGCTCTATAGTAGTCAGTCTTTTGTTTTCCGTTAAGATTTCTAGTATATTTGTCGCATTTGTTAAGCGAAGCCGCTTTCAAATGCATTGAACCGTATCACCCTTCTTTGGTATCCCTGCAGATCTTTACGGACCCCTACGGATTCTTCAGGCACCGTCTCCCTGTAGACCTCTGCCGTTTGCAGGTTCCAGACCCCGCTGGCTCCCCTCGTCTTGACCCAATCACAAGCAAGAGCCATGGCCACCGGTTCCACAGTGGCTTCCGGATCATCCCCTTCCATGGCTACGGCAACCTCTGTGCCACTGTCAATGGTCTTCGACCTGCCACCACTTGTTGTCACCCAGACGAACTTCACCCGGCCTATCATTGTGCCTGCCGAAATCTTGGACCAACCAAGGGCACTAGATCTGTCTGTGGCTGTGGCATTCAATAATGCCACGGTGCATCCTGCACCACCCGCTTCTTTGGCCGCTGAAACTGAAGGTAACAGGCTAGCTCCCGCACGGCTGTTCTTCCTGCCTGGTACAATTCGCAGTAGTATTGCGAATAGCACAGGTCAGCCAGCCACGCAACGGACCATTGCCGAACACTGAGACAAGCTATTCAAAGGCTTATCAACTCGGGCACCATTGAGCTTCAACAGCCTCTCATACCCCCTGAGCTGAGCTAGCATACCTTCTCAAATCATGCGGGAAACTCCTAGGTGAGTACTATCTTCTTAGGTGCCCGAGGAAGGCACTTGCTCGAAGAATTCTGGCATATGCAGCTGGTTTTCACCTGTCCAACCAAGCACGGACAAGGGACAAAGAGATCCCTCCCTTCAGCACAGCCGCTGGAAGCGAGAACTCCCTCGCTGAACCCTATCAACCTCATCCATCTGGTCAACCACCCGTCGATGCTTGAAGAACTCCAACCATACTACCAACAACTCTAGTCCTCCATCCTCGCCATCAGCGGCCACTGGAGGAGGAAGAAGTCTTCAAGACCTACACTGCAACAGGCGTCAACTCCACTAGTAGGAAAATTCTTCGTTCGGGTGGTGCCTGCGGCTGCTGCGTCGAGAGAACCAGCTACTGCGTTAAGGGAGTCGGCTGTCAGGACAACCCTACAGGTTCAACCCAAGGTAATCCTCTCTACTCACCTGCTGCCCCAATCAGGGCAGTCATCCCTACGGTACCTCCGATCCCCAAAGCCTCAACCGCCGGCTTTGCTCCCACGACCGGCACTCCAGCTAGCACGGTCTCCCCAGTGGCTGCAACACTGGTGCCACTCCAAGCCCACTTGGCAAAGCAACAATTCACGCCTGTGACCAAACCCCCCCCTCTGGCCGCACTCACTTCCGAATAGCGTAAAGGCAAGGAGGTAGCCGTCTCACCACAGTCGTCCACATGTTCGGCTATAACTAGGTCTGGCCAGGTATATCAACCAAAGCCATGCCCTGGAGGGATCTCCATCTCGGGAGTAGTAGGACAAACTTCAACCAGCAGCCGGTTGATGGCTGCCGCCTCGGCAATACCAACAGCCGCCTCCTCAACACTTGCTGCCCAAGCACGGCCACCCCTAGGTTTGTCTATCCAGCTGCAGGGGATACGGGTAGACATCTCACTGTGGGACCTACTTCGATCCTCTATTGAACACCGGGAAACACTCCTCAAGGCGTTGCAGGTGGCCAAAGTGGACCAAGGTCTCGCTCCTGGGGCCATGGAAGGAATGGTGGCCACGGTAACAGTCTCGTCCTTCGTCTATTTCTCAGACTTGGACCTCTCATCGGTTGGGACCGACCACAACCTGTCCTTGTACATCCTGGTACAATACAAAGACCTTTGCATCCCCATGGTAATGATCGATGACGGATTCAGGCTAAACATATGCCCGCTACATGTCCTGCACAAGCTGGGAATCAAAGAGCTAGACTTGCTCCCCACCGACTGGGTGATGAGAGGATTTGACGGCACTCTTCACGAAGCCAAAGGTGAGGTCGTCCTTCCCCTCGTCATCGGACCAGCCGCCTTTGAGGTTCCTGTGCATGTAGTAGACATTCCCTCGAGCTACAATCTCATCCTGGGCCTCCCGTTTCTCCACCAAAACTCCATCGTACCTTCCACTCTTCATAGGATGCTTAAGTTCCTATGAAGGGGGAGGTCACTATCATACTGGCAGAAAATTACTACCACCCAGGACAATTCGTGGCTGTTGTAGCGCCTTTCGGGTCGCAACACCTGACACCAGAATCGGTTGCTGCCGCACCACCAGGTCTCCAGAACTCAACCGCCTTTGACTATCTATCCAGGAGCATGGAACCCTGGGAGGACAAATCGCAGCCAGACCAAGAGCCAGAGGACAGTCTGCTGCAACTGTTCGGAGAATCTTCGGTATACACTGGAGATCCAACCCTTCACCAACCTCCCTCGCCATCGCCCATCGTATAGGGAGGAACTTTGGAAATGGACGTTGCGTCCGATTGGTTTGTACAGGGAAAGGAGACGACAAGGTGCGCTCCTTCCCCCTCTCCTTCAACCTAGCACCGCAACACCCACCTAATGACCTAGGTGGGGACACTCCCGGCTTGCAAGTCATCAACGTCAAGAGGCAAGCCTGATGGCTTCCGAGCGACCCACGCCGGAACCTGCTCCCTCAACAGCAGGGCTTGGCATCCCACGCACAAGCGCGTCGAAAGCTGCGTCCTCAGCAGCCACTGACTTGGCAACCCTACCAAGTCAACCAGGACTTGGCAATCATACCAAGTCTCTCACTCGACACAGCAAACAACTGATCCCTCGGGCACCGGCTAGATCAGCCGGAAACCGTCAACCCTCAACAGGGGTGCCACATCATGGAGTCGGAATAGCCAGCCTACTCAGTCTGGGCGACATCTTCCACAAATAGAATACTGGCCAACATCACGGGGCAGAACTAGGGGTATTCTGCCCCTCCTCTACCATAGTCACTCAAACAGGCGAATGTAACCAGTTTGCTGCATTTTCATCCGGGACTCCATCTAGTTTCTGCTTCCTATCCACCAGGCAGCCGGTTCCTCCCACTGGGACAGAACTAGGGGCATTCTGCCCCTCATCCTCCTTAAACACTCGGCGGCCAGAACAATAGATGGAGCCCGATGGCATGACACCTCAAGTAGACGGGTACGGCAAGTCCACAGCTGTCTCCTCTGAAGCACTCCCAAGGTTCACCGCTACCTCAAACCGGCAACTGGTCCACTTACCCGGCACCCAGCCAAAAGACCACGGGCATCGCTCCCGCCAGATCCATCATCCAACGCCCTTTTAGCCCAAAGGTCAACAAGCCGCGGAAGACATCGACGATCCTTATCAAGAGTCTGAAGAAGAAGGCCCATGGGTCCAACCACCCAAATCTACCAGCATAATGTCTACTAACGAAATCGAACTTGTAAACCTTGGAAATGAACGACACTGAAAAGAAACAAAAATTAGCAAAGAGGTGCCCGAGCCCTACCATCAACAACTCCTCGCGCTTCTACGAGAATTCGTGGAAGTGTTTGCATGGGATTATGAAGACATGCCCAGTTTGGATCAACGAGTAGTGGTCCACCGACTACCCCTCAAACCGGGAGCCCGACCTGTGAAGCAAAAAGCTTGACGAATGAGACAAGAATGGGCCCAGAAGCTAAAAGAAGAAGTCCACAAACAGTTGAATGTCCGATTCCTCCAGCCTGTCTTCTACCTAGAATGGGTGGCAAACATGGTACCCATCCCAAAGAAAGACGGGTGAGTACGCATGTGTGTCGACTATCGGGACCTCAACAAAGCTAGCCCCAAGGACGTCTTCCCACTACCACACATAGATGTCTTGGTAGATGACGCCGCCAAGTACGGGGTGTACTTCTTATCTGTTATTGATGATTATTCCAGGATGAGTTGGGTTTTCTTTATGCAGCATAAGAGTGAGGCATTTGCTTGCTTCAAGCAGTGGAAGTTGCAGGTTGAAAACCAAACAGATAGGAAAGTGAAGTATCTAAGAACAGATAATGGC